>PVJD01003771.1:0-154320 GCA_004026545.1 Mormoops blainvillei
AGCTTCATTATGACAATGCGCCTGCTCATGCATCACAAATCGTCCAGAGGTTTTTGGCAAAACATCAAATCACCCAGGTGGTTCAGTCCCCCTACAGCTCAGATTTGGTGTCCTGTGACGTCTGGCTTTTCCCAAAACTAAAATCGCCTTTGAAAGGGAAAATATTTCAGACCATCAATGGGTTTCAGAAAATATGACGGGGTAGCTGATGGCAATTGGGAGAACTGTGTGAGACCCCAAGGTGCCTACTTTGAAGAAGACTGAGGCATCATTGTCCTATGTACAATGTTTCTTGTACCTTGTATTTTCTTCAATAGATGACTATTTTTCAGAGCGTGTGGCTGGATACTTTCTGGACAGACCTCATATTTCAATTCTAGAATTTTCATTTAATTATCTCCATAAAAATCAGTTTTAGCTAATTTTTAATCTTTTTGTCATTTCTTATCTCTTTCCATCACCTTAGTCTTGTTAATTACAGTTAAAGTCCCCATTACCTAACTCTAGCAGGTAAATGGCTTATGAATCTGTTTCTACGATTTTAATTTTTTATTGCTTTTGGTCAGGGGGTCTGCAAGTTATTGGCCTACTTAATTTAAAATTATTTCGATGGTTTTTTAAAAAATACAGAGACTCCAGAGGATGTTATCTTTACCTTTCTAGAAAATAACTCTAGTTAGATTGGAGGCATTAATCTCATTCCGGGCAGTTCTTAGTAAAGGTTGAGTTGCAGACCTATAAGGTTCCATTTATCCCTGGTTCTCTCTGTCCTCCTAGGGTGTTCAACTGGGAGCCTATAGACTCCTTACTTCTCCTCCTCATGAGCGCAGAAATCTCATCTTTGTTTTTGAGACTACCTAATCCCCCACTCAGCTCTTCGGAGGCTTCCCACTTGCGTTTTAGCCCCCGCTCCATTGTAGCCCGGGACTCAGCACGGGGCCCGAGGAGAAAGCTGGCCGTGCTTTGGAAGCCCCTGAAGTTTCCTCCAAATACCCTGCCATTTTTTCTAGCACCCCCCTCCCCCAGATTCAAAACCTGAATTGCCAGCCTCCTGTCCATGCCCAGAAACAACAAATGTCCCCCAGGGTAAAGAAACTAACAGAAGGTCATCTTTCCAGTATTTCAGTCCCTTTACTTCTAGTTGCATCAGAAACTTTCTGCTGCTTTCTAACAGATATTTCCTGTGTTTTATTGTGTTTTTTCTTTCTGTTTTCTCTTGTTAGGAGCATTGCCCCACCATTAGCTACCCATTGCATCTTGAAATGTAGACCTGATCCAATGAAGTAAAAAGTTCAACAAGAAAAATGCCTACAATTAATAAAATTGCAGAAAACCAAGCCTGAGATTCAGGATTTAAAAGATAAAGCTAGTGACCTCTCATTTTTTTCCCCACAAATCAATATTTTGTTTTTATTTATATTTACAATAATATTTATCATTTTTGACATTTATTGTATACCAGGCAGTGTTTCCAGAACTTTATGTACATAATCTCTTTTAATCCTCCCATCAATACCATGGTGTGGGCCAATTATTATCATTTTTCAAAGAGGTTATTGAGACACAGAAAGGTCACATAGCTAGTCAGAAGGAAAGAGGAGATTGAAGACAGAAGTTTCTCACAACCACAAAGCCAAACTTCCTCCCAGTGAGAACCACTTTTACTATGAAACCTCTGTTGTATAAACCATAACTGTTTTCCCAATGACGGAGTAAACGTCCTAGGACTTATTCATATGTTATAATATAAAGTTATTCTTGAAGTTAAAGTCCTCAGGGCTTTTGCGTTTATTGGTCACATTGGCTGGAAGCTCTGTTATGGAACTCAATACACAAGCCTCCAATGAAGGGTTGTTGATCACATTTTGCTGGAATTTATCCATGGAAGATGATCAATCCCAGGAAGACAGGCTCTGAACTTTGCTTGCCTGATGGATGGTTCTAGTCCACAGGACCTGTGTTTGTGTGACAAGGTACCATATGAGAATTCTTTGGCTTCCCTGAACCTCTGGTGGTGTGGGAGAAACAGAGCAGAAACAGCTATGGAATAATCTAGGCAGAGGGGCTATAGACAGCCTCTTAGAACTGAGAGGAGCCAAATGTTTTGCCATTTGCCTGGGAGGGATGTGTCTTGTTCAGACTGACCATCAGACGTGGGAATAAACACATTTTTTGAATTACCTCATGGATGGATGCCTGTACCACAGTCCCAAACAATCGTCTGCACTCTACATACACACAAACACACGTACACACACGGTGCTGGCATGAGAGAAACCTTGGGGGATGGTGGATGACAAATGCTGATTTTAATGAAAAACTCTGAGAGATCAGGATTGTGTTAGAAGATGGATAGGAATTTGGTAGAGAAAATATGTCAGTTTAGAAAAATAAGTTATTTTCTTCAGACGTAAAGTTGTAACCTATGAATATCATATTGCTAAACTTCTAAGCTAGATAGTCTTAAGCTTAAGGCACATCTAGGGGCCGAGAAATGAGTCTCTGATGGGCTGCTGAGGCAAGGTCATGGAAGAGAGAAGACTTAGTCCCCCAAAGGACATCCCAGGGCAAGCAATAAGCATTTAATCCTATGAAAATCTAACGATAGCCCCACTTCATAAAAGAGTAACCTGAGTCTCAGATAAATTAGACACTTCTTGCCCAGGTCTCAGAGCTCTTGAGTGTTAGAACCAACAATTAGTTCTGGGTATATGTAAATTGAAAGATGTTGCCTTTGTACCAAACCCCAGTGCATCTCAAGAAAACAAGTGAGTAGACCTCACTGAGCTGCAATTATGGAAAAGAAAATGTTATGTTTACTTCCTGTGGCTACCCTCAACATTTCTTTTTATCTTTGTCAAAAGTTTGGATATGATGGACCTAGGTGTGTTTATTTGATAGAGATTACTCTTATTTAAAATTTAGTCAGTCTGCTTAGGATTCTTAGAAGTTCCTGGAACTTTGGCTTGTGGTAATTTATTTTGGAAATTTTTAGCCTTTAAATTTTAAGTATTTATTTTTATGACTCAATTTCTCTCTTCTTGTTCTGGCATTTCACTTACATGTATGTTAAGTCCACTGATACTGTCTTACAGCTCTATGGTGCTTTATCCTCTTTTTGTTTTCTTTGTTTATTTCCCGCTGTATTATCTTCAAGTACATTGATTGTTTCATCAGCTGTGTCCTGTCTACTGATGAACATGGTGAGGAATTCTTCACCTGTGATATTTTGTATATTATTTCTAGCAATTCCATTTCACTCCTTTTTTAATAAGTTTCATCTTCTAAAATTTCCCCATAGCTCCTACATTAATTGGACTATATCAAAGTTTCTGTCTGATAGGTCCAACATATAAATCATCTGTGATTCTCATAATATAGATTATTTATCTCTTAAAGAATGAGATATTTTCTTCTTGTGCCTGTGTTCTGTCATTTTTTATTGAGTTTTAGACATTTTGTGTATATGAAAGGTAGAAGTATAGGTAAATTATATCTATGCCCTGCAATGGACATGTCTCCTCTCTCAGATTGTAATGTGAGGGGTTGAGGGATTCTAATCAGAAATTGAGCTGGTCTGGGTTTTGTTATTGCTGCCACTCGACCCAGTGCACCAAAGCCTTCCAATCTATCACTTGTGTGTTTAGTGTAGGGTCTGGAGTGTGGGAGGGCTTTTACCTGCTCTGTAGTGTCCCTGCTCTGTCTTCAGCTTTCGGGAGTCCCTGCATTTGCACAGCGCATTTCTCCACCCTCTGATTCCTCTCACAGGACTGAGGGATGAGTTTCGAACCTCCCTGTCCACCCTCGGTTTTATGTAACCCTGGCGAACCTCAGGGTGGGGATGTGGATCTTTCGCAGTATTCCTGCTCTTTCAAATGTCAAACACTGCCTTTAACTGTAGTGTGTCTCAGGTGGCAAAGGTTTTCCCGCTGTGCCTGCAGTGGTAGCAGAGATCTGCTTTGAATTGGTGCAGGATCCTAAACCCTGGCGAATTCCCTGCTCGTTTACCAGGGTTAGATGGCTTTTGCTTCTGCCGCTCTCCTAGAAACAACAGATCTTGCTGGTTCTTGTGTACATGAGAGTTTTTTGTTTGTTTGTTTGTTTTGTATCCTTCCACCACAGGCAGGTGATTATTCTTTCTGTCTTCCGAAAGTAGCGTATCTATATGCCTAAGCCCAGGTGGGTGTCTGTGTCTGTGCGAAAGTTTTCCTGCCCATCTCCCAATGGATTAAAGTTTTGACTTCTCTTAGAGAAGTGTCCTGGAAGGCAGGGAAGATTTTTTTAAAAGATTTTATTTATTTATTGTTAGACGGGAAGGGAGGGAGAAAGAGAGGGAGGGAAACATCTAAGTGAGAGAGAAACATTGATCCAGCGCCTCTTCTGGGACCTGGGATCTAACACATGACTGATGCCCAGGCAACTGAGCCACACTGGTCAGGATGGCAGGGAAGATTTTGCAGTGCGCTTGCACCATCTAGCAGGATTATTTCCACTCTCCTGCCCTACGGCCAAACTTCCTTATAAGCATCTAGTCAAGGCCCATGAAAAAAGCTTCTGAGTGTGTACTTGTGAGCTCCTCTTGAGTCTTTTAGGCTTGAAGTTATTTTAAACTGTTATGATAGCCCACATTTGGCCTGTAAAAATACATTACGATTTTACCTAATATTTTCTTAACAGCTTCACAGCAGACACTTTTTCCTCCCATGTTCTTAAACAGTGATATAGTTCAAGTGTTCTGCCTCTCCTTTAAGAAACTTATCACTCATTGAAATTCAATCCAGGCCTTACTGTCTTGTAATTTCAGGTATCTGATGGGCTCCCGAAAAGCTGTAATTTGGAGACTGCTTTTTTTCCCTTGTTGTTTTGGCGGGAACAGCATTATCTTTCAGCTTTCACCATCTAGAGTGAAAGTGGAATTTTCTTCCACTTTCATTTTCTGATGTCTGGTAACCAGAGATTGACCTCATTCTTCAGGTTTTCTCTCTCTCCCTCTCTCTCTCTCTTAGAAAATCATTACTTGTCATATAGAAGACATTCATATTTCTAATTTCTGGGAAAGTTCTTTTTTCTTTCTTTTTAAAAAATATTTATTATTAAAGAGAGGGAAAAGGAGGAAGAAACAGAGGGAGAGAAATATCAATGTGTGGTTGCCTCTTGCACATCCTCAACTGGGAACCTGGCCCACAACCCAGGCAAGTGCCCTGACTGGGAATTGAACCAGCAACATTTTGGTTCCCAGGCAAGCATGCAGTCCACTGAGCCACACCAGCCAGGGCAAGTTTCTGGGAAAGTTCTTAAAATAGGTCAAACCCATGTTGCTTTCTAGTACCCTACACAAGATAGCACTGTGTGAACTGAGAAAATTGCCTCACTATATTTATTTTCATTGAATTAGAATGGAATGGATCTAGATTTAAAGGTCTTTTGACTTTAATTGGTCTTCCGAATTTCTTGACTTTAAAAATTTTCGATATAGATAGCAATACATTGTTTAGTACAGCCTGATTGAAAAGGTTGACTTTCCATTTTAGGAAAATTATAAGCTTATAATAATATAAAATGCTGATTTGGGTCAATATATTTCTGTAATAGTTTTACAAAAAATATTGACTTGTAATATGAAAAGTGTTACTTTATGTAGTTTTGGTCAAATATTAGTTGAATGAAAAAGAAGAAATTTATGGTTGAAATAAAATGATCTTTCATAGGGCCTGGAAATTCCAAATCCTCTGTTTCAATCCCAGTTTGCATCATAGACTTAAAATGTACTGTTTTAAGATGAGATTCTTTAAGGTTATATACAGGTAAAGTATTGCTTTAATCCCAGGATCAGACAACGCCTTCATATATAAAAGAAAAATAGAATTTTTAAAATCACTCAAAAAACTTAGAGTATAAATGATGTTATCTAAAGTAAATATGACTCAATTAACAACACCCAGAAATCCAGACAGTTTATGCAAACCCACCCATACTTTAAAATGTACATGTAATGAATAAGGGTGTATTTACCTAGGCCTAATATCATAACACATTTCCAACTTTAGTCTTTGATAACACTTTTTTAACCTTAAATCTAAATATTGAGATTTCGAGTAGTCCTTTTGTGGAGATTTTTGGGAGATTTAAGTCTTTGGGCTGTGATTTAAACCCAAATATTCTTTTTTGGTTTTTTTTGATAGTGGGAAGATGTTATTTGAAGTTAGACTAAAATTTTAAGTATAATTCCTCAAAAGTAAAGTGGGGAGAAAACAATAATGTCTCTGAGGATTAGATGAAATATTGTGTGAAAAACACTAAGCTTAACAAGTTGCCATTTTAAGACTTAATGTTATTTTTCTTTCTCTTCATATGTGCTTTAACGTAGGGATCATGATGATCTCTTAAAATGAGTGTAGCTCTACAGCTGGACGGAGGCTTGAATTCCAGCCCTATTACTCATTAGCTTGTAATATTATGATGCTACTTAACTTCCCTGTATAGGCGTTTTGGGGTCCCGTCTTTTAACAGTAGAGATGTGGAAGAGAGAGCAAGATCACAAAGAGATTGGCTGTAGCATTTGCTGGGCTTGGTGAGTCGAGGTATTGTGGGAGAGGTTACTTGCAGGTGTTACAGCAGCTGTGATTTAAATGAGTCTGAGTGGGTAGGAGCAGCACAAGAAGCAGCAGCCCCAGTTGCAGCCTGACTACCGTCATCGCGCCGCGCATGTCGACTCTGTTGCTGAGTGTGGGCAGTGCGTCATAGGATGCCGGGTGCGCGGAGAACCGAGGGCCGGCTCCGGGCGGGCGCAGGCAAGGTGGGTGCAAAGCTTTTTTATGGTTTGGATTGTCCTGTTCACAACTTTATGGTGATGTTTAATTATTCTTTTGCCAACTCTATGTCTGAAAATCGGTAATTAAAGGTAGAGGCTTGGTCAGATTCCAGTTCACTTTTTTGGAAGGCATGTATGGTAGGCTCTAGCATGATCCCCAGTAATTATACCTTGTGTAATTTCTCTCTCTTTTAAAAAAAAAAATCCCACCAGAGTACATGTTTATTGAGAGGGAGAGGAACGGAGAGGCAGTGGGGGAGGGGAAGAAAGCCATCTGTTGCCTCCCAGGCAAACCCCAGCTGGGGAAACAGCGAGCAGCCTTGGTATGTGCGTGCCCTGACCCAAGCAAACCCACAACTTTTTGGTGTACCCCAGGACGCTCAAACCAACTGAGCCACCCGGCCAGGGCGCCTCGTGTAATCTCTTATGGCAACTCTATGAGTCTCTGGGGTCTTAGTCCAGTTTTTTTTCCTTGCTCAAGTTAATTAAAGGTAATTCAATTAAGCAGCTACTGTATGTTTATCACCTTTTAGCAAAAAACAAGTGCTACCTTTTAGAGCTTGGAGGTACTTCTGGAGACATTTACAAAACAAATAAAATGGAGAATAACTAACTAAATAAACAAACAGACAAAATTATAGCACTGTAACATTAGTATTTAACTGCCAAATCTATTTCTTTAAATATTTTTACTTTAATTTTCTTTTATTGAACTTTCTTTTTTATATGATATTTAGTAATGGAAAAATGTGAAGATATGTCTATGTGACAATTCCAAGAAAATGGGAACTTGAAAAGAAAAAAAAACCTAGAATAGCAAAATATAAGGGGACATTAAAGAGAACAAAGTTTTATGTATCAAATGTATAACAAGATAATTAGTAGAAAATGCACCTCACTTTAATTTTTAAAGTTTATGATGGTGAATATGTTTTTCTTATATTGTTTGGCCAATTAATTGCATTGCTTTATGTGCAATTCTTTCTTGTATTCATTCTCTTGTTTCTGTTGAGTTATTCATTCATTTTTGTCATCCAGATTTATGAAATCTTTTTATATATTAAAAGCCTTGGGCTCTTTTCTATCATATGTGTTAGAAATGTTTCTTAAATTTGTTATATATCCTTTTCGTGGCATTTTCCCCAGTACTTTAAATGCTTTGTATGACATCTGTTTAGATGATAAAAAAGATATTTTTCTCACCAAAACTACAAAAAATTTCAATTAAAGCGATGACCCTGTTTCAGAACAGACTGAGTCTAGACTTTCTGAATTGAAGACCTGCAGACATACGAAGAGGACAGCGAAGTGAGCTTGACAGGTTTACTCGTTAGTCCTGTTACGGAAAAATGAAACGACCAGACACTGAGGGGTTAGGAGCACGATCTTTATTTATGTGCACGGGCCCAGAGGAGACAAACTCCAAATTCTGAGCCCAGAACAATAGCCCCGCATTCCTTTTATGCTGGGCTAAGCAGGGGAGGGTATTGGGAGGAGTAGTATAGATTTGGCACAAAGGGGCTTACAGAAGTGGGAGAGAAACATTTACAGCATTAGTCAGGGCAGATATTCTCAACACCTGCAGCAGGGCAGATAACATTTCATTTCGTCCTTGGTGTCGGCCCTGACTCCCTCTACAGCCCCACACTGACACCTGTGCAAGGTGCCGGGTGGGCTTCCAGAAGAGTGGATTGGCAGGTCTTCCTCATGAGCTGCAAGTCATCACACGAGAGGAAACCAGACCTCATACCTGCGCTGGACCATGCAAAGCAATTCTCTAGACTCGCACAGGTGTCCAAACTTTTGGTGTCTCTGGGCCACACTGGAAGAGGAAGAGTTGTCTTGGGCCACACATTAAATACAATGCAACACGTGATCATACACACAAAAAAAACTCAGAGTATTTTAAGTAAATTTACAATTTTGTGTTGGGCCACAATCATAGCCATCCTGGGACACATGTGGCCTGGGGGCCATAGGTTGGACACTCCTGCTAGAGCCGAGGGAAATTTCCCTTATACAGGAAGGGGAGAAAAATCTTCAGAAGGGGTTTCGTCTATGAACAAGCTAAAATAAAATATTCTCATTTGAGTTTCTTTTTCTATAGGTAATTAGGGTTATGTAAAAAAAAATTTTTCTTTCCATTGTCTCTGTGTTCCTAACTTGCTCTACTGTAGTATGTTACTAGTTAGAATTGCCCCTCCTTTTGAGGCAAGTAAATATTACAATTTGGTTCTTACATGATCATTAAATGAAGGGATGGCTTTATTCATGGTATATAAACAGGCTGATGTCTCTAGACATCTAGGATAGCTTTTCCAAATATGTATGATGAATACTCCCGTTTTGTTCCCACTGCAACTCACATCAAATTTACTATTTATACTCCGCTTCCGAAGCTTCTCCCAGCTGCTTGCACTTGGGTCTTTTGTCACAGCATCTGTGATTGTTCACCTTTGATCATGGCGTCTGTGACTGTCCACCACTGGTGATCCTCTTGAGTGCTGGTTGGAACCAGACAGAAACGGATACCCATCTTGGCCGCTCCTCTTCATGGGTACCCTCCCTGAGGCAGGCTACTTTATTTCTCTCAGCACCTAGTCCCTCATTTATAAAATCAGTAAAACTCTCAGTGTCACAGATTTACTTTCATAACTGATTATTCCTGTCCTCATTACCATCATGTTATTATAGGGTTCTCATAGTGCTGGTCAGGACAGTGAATGGTACAGTAAATTATTATCCCCACACACAGGCCCAACTTCCTGTTCTTGATTCCAAAGCCTTTTTATTAAACTCCTTAAAGATATTTCATGCACCTTTGCATTCCCACTGTTCCAAACATATTGCCTTATGTATGTTGATATTTCAATAATTTTTCAGGAGGATAGATTACTTACTTTGAATAAATGATTTCCCTTAGTCTGTTATAAAGCTATAGTTCTCAATGGAGGGACATTTGGTCAAGTCTGGAGAAACTTTCACAGACACAAATGGAGAGTGCTATTAGCAGCAGGTTGTATAGATCCAGCATGCGCTGAACATCCTGAAATATGTAGGTCACACAAACAATAAATTATATGGCCCAGAATGTTAATGGTGCTAAGGAAGAGAAACCCTGCTATAGTGGAAAATGTGGCTTTGGAGTCAGATCTAGATTCCAGTCCTAACAGTTGTTTACATGCTTTGTGATCTTGGGGAAGTTGTTTGACTTCTCTGCATCATAGTTTCTACTTCTGTAAGATAAAGATATTAAAAATTTCCTTTTATTTTGGGAACTAAATAAAATAATAATTGGAAAGCATTTATTTCAATGCTTGTACCATAGAAGGTACTCAAATACGAATTTTTCTTGCATTCTCAAAGTTCTGTCTGACATATAAAATGTTGCAAAACTAGACCTAGAGAGGCAGAGGAAAGCAGGGATTCTTGTCTCAGTAAGACCCAGGGATCTTTGGGTTTTGATAAAACTCAGGGATCTGGCTGTTCCCTGGAGACAAAAAAGGGACAGTCCTGGTGAAAAGTATACTCACGGAGACAGAAGAATAACAAATATTGAGCCTTCTCTTTGTGGCCACTATCAACTCCTTTTGCCTTTGCCTCTCAAACAGAGACCACTTTAAGGGAAACTGAAGCATGCCAAGCATGAACGCAGAAGATGTCGATTCCACTCATTTCCTGAGCTCAGTAAGTATCCGCAAAATTGAATGTTTGTCTAATCGATTTCACCAAATCACAAAGGCTTACTTTTACCAAGATTGTTATAGTGAGGCTAGCATCTCCAAAAGAGAGGGTGAGCATCCAGAGAAGCAGCGCACGGCCCAGTGAGGGGTCACACATGTGTGCACACACCGCAGCCCACTGGCCCCTCTGCAAGGCCCTGGGCCAATGCTGGCAGTGAGCCTGGCCAGGCTCTTGGGACGCATCGGCTGTTCACACGGTGTCGGAGTATGTGGTGGACAGGAGCTGAGGAGCCCGCCCTGGGGCCCTGTGAGCAAGGATGCCATCTCGTTCACTGTAACAGTCCCAGGACCAGACACAGTACCTGGCACATGGTAGGTGCTTAATAAGCGATTACTGAAAGACCTCACAGAAACTCTGAAATGGAATACTGCTGAGTGGGTCTGGTAACATTTGATAGTGAACCCTGAGGGGAACACGCGGGGCAGAGACCAAGGTAAGTTGTCTCAAGGGGAGCAGGTGGTATATGGAGGCTTTGGAGCAGCTCGACACATGACCATCTTAGGAACATTCCTGAAGGATATGCCTCCTCCAAGAAACGAGGCCTAGGTTTCACATGAAAGGGGTAACTGCAAAATCAAGAGAATTCCATTTCTCAGAATAGCACAGGTGCTGAAGGAAACCCCTACTTGAAAGGAAGAGAAATTACAAGTGAGAGTGAGGTATAACCCAACTCATTTGAAGGAAACAACTAGTTAGGAGATTTGATGATGTTTCCCTTTAAAACGTGTGTTACTAACTAATTTATTAAATACCTTGCCTCACATATGAAGCTAAGCACTTCTCACACATTTTATTTTAACCTTACTACCACCCTAAAATATAGACCCTGTTGTTATTCCCATCTTATAGATGAGAAGATAGAGGCTCAGAGAGATTCAGTGATTTGCCCAAGGTCACAGAATTAACAGTGCGTAGTTAAGTCAGTGTGAGACCGGAGCCTGGCTTCTTAACCATGATGCAATGCTATCCATTTCAGGGAACAGGTTCCCAACGTCACGGAAGTTCCAGGCATTTCAAATTGGCCCAGGGGAAACAATGTTTATGCAGGACTGTCTGAAGATTATGCTGTCCCTTTGTTCCTCTAGGTACTATAAAACCTGTCTCTAGATTGCAAATGACCAGCAAGAAAGTGTGTAGATTTTGTGGGGAGGGCCTTTTTGTTGTGTATTGAATTTACAGCAAGGATGCTCTCGTGGGCATTGTTAATTGAATTAAACAATGTCCTCTGTATGAGGCCCCAGAAAAATGATTTTTTGATTATTCATACCAAAGATAATTGTTCTTTTCAGACATGATGCTTCTGGTTTGCCTTCCTCTTTTCACAGCAAAGCATGTAAATACATTTCCTTTTTGTTTTGACTGCCAAAAATGTATGGTCGCTCACCTGGAAATTTGTAGGACCTTACACTGCAGGTATACGCTGAAGCAGAGATTTGCCAAGCAATATTTTCCACTTGAGAGGATGCTCCACCGAATTCCCTGACCTCCTGTTGTGTCTACATCCTGTTCACGGGAAAAGTCATGGTAATGGAGCAGGAGCTAGAGGTGCAGAGCAGGTAGAAGTTTCGAGCACTGGACTAGGTAGGGCAGGGCTATGCAGATACAGAGGGCACAGTTCCCTAGCCTCAAGGAGCTCATGGCTTTGTGGGAAAACATGCAGATTTAAATTTTAAAAGTTGCATTTATGTTATGCTGGGAACATGAGGGAGCACCCCATATTCTGCCAAGGAAAATGAAGAAAATTTTACTACAGAAATTGACAACAGGACAGGATCTCAAAGCCCAAGAAAACAACATTTATTCAGCACTGTATGCCATGCTTTTCTTTAGTTAGATTAGATTACTGAATCATCTCCAGAGCTTCAAGGACAGATATGCTTCCCCCTACTTTTTAGATAGATGGTGAAAGTGAGGCTCAGGGAATCGGGCATGTACCCAAAGCCGTGCAGGTGCAATGATGCTCTGAAGCTGAGATTTCGACCCAGCCCTGTCTTCGAACATGATCTCTCCCTCATGCATTAGGGCTGGACAGCTCCAGGGAGGCCTTCAAACTGAGGATGGTGCTGTATGTTTGGTTGGCAGAAGTAGGACAGCAAGTACCACTCAGGAATACAGGAGAGTATTTGCATCCTTCATGCCGACAGAGGAATGGGCTGACTGATTTCTCAGGTTGTTTATAAGCTTACTTTCTGAGTATGCTCCTCCCAGGGAAGGAGCTTGTGATCAGTGTTCCATTGGTTTAAATGTCTCTCGGCTGTACACTGAAGATTTTAGGTCAACTACACTGAAGCTCAGGGAGGGAAGGGATTAGGTCAGTCTTGTTCTTCCTGTGTGCCCAGAGCCTGGCCTATAAAAGGCAGCAATCGTCATTAAATATTCACTAGGTGAACACATAAATCACTGAAGAAATGTCTTAGATGAGGTAGTTCCGTGTCTCCCAAGTCAGCATAAAACTTTTAGGTACTTAAATATTTTGAGTGAAGAAAAACCCTCCTATTTAGAACTGCATTTAGTCCAACAAGACTTCTTGATAATACTAACTCCAAGCTTGCCCCACCCTAAAATAAACACAAAATTCCCACCAGATGATGACGACAATACTGTACGTCTCCTATCGGAGCAGCCACGGATGGTCCCGCTTGGTGGCCTTCTTTCTGCTTTCTCTGAATGTGTCCTGAAGGTAGAGGCTGTGTCTTCCTTAGTCATCCTTATGTTCATAGCCCCCAGCCAAGTGCCTGGCATACAGTAGGGCTGTTTGGTTAAGAGAATGAAATAAATAATTAGTCAATTAATTAACGAACTAATTAATTGATTAATTAGACATTTTAGTTGTCTTTGATTATCATATCGGATAACTTATAAGCTTTTGCAGGGGAATCACAGTCCAGACGAATTCTAAAAAAAAACAAAAAATACTTTGCAACACTCTTAAAGAAAATTTTTATACATAAGCTGCCCTCTGCCTCCAAACACGTAAGTGAAAAATTCACTCAAGTTCTGAGATGGCACCTAAGAATCCATATGAGGGCTTTCAAAAGCAAAGCAAAGCAAAACAAAATCAAACCAAAACAAGTAGGTGAGCACTCATCATTAGATCACCTGGGGGCCTCCTCTTCTCCCTCTCCTTGCCGTAGCTCCTCCTTTCAAGATCTCCGGTGCCTCTTCTTCCGAGTTACTGCCTTTCTCACTCTGGAGGGGGTCTGCTTTATCCGTCCTCTACTTTCCTTCATTCTCCCCAGGAAGCTGCATGGTTTTTTAACCTCTTATTCTTTGTAATTCTTTGACCAAGCTTTCCCAACTCAGAGACTGCTTTATATTTTCATCCTAATGATCATGTTTTTGAAAATAAATCATATATGTGAACATCTTTTTACTTCCTCTATCATAATACCTCTTTCATGCTAAAACATTTCCCCCGCACTTTGCAGATTATGAAGTCATAATGTAAATGATTGATGTTTCTCTTCCTAGTCCCTAAAACATTTTGAAAGTGATCTGGAAATATTGAGATCTTTTTACACCTATCTCAATTCCTGGACATTTTAGTGGTAGCTGTGCATTATATATAAATATTATTCACAATACTGTGTATCTGTTGCTTTATAAATACTGTATAGCTATTTAAGATGAATATGGGTTATTTATAAATAATTGTATCTAAGATATATACATAGTATTAACCATCTGTGTAGATCTACAATTTAAACCATACTTTCAGATCGGCAGATCCTCACAACAGGCTTATGAAGTAGCGACTTTCTTTGACTCATTTTAGGGAAGAGGAAACTAATGCTCACAGCGGTTTGTTCAGTATCCAACGGTCAGCCCAGGTCTTTTGTCTGCATATTATTTCTGCATATTATTTTACCTTTTGTATGCATATTATTTTACCACTTCGGCGAGATTTAGAACCAGCCAGTCCTGACTCGGGAAACGGGATTCTCCTCCCTGCTGTTTGCTCTGGGCATGATGGACTGAAGAACGTCTTGGAAGGCCCTGCAGTTACTTGGTTCCGTGCCTTTGAACAAGCTGCTCCTTCTGCCTAGGAAACTCTTCCCACCACCAACCCCAGAAACCCTGCATATCTCTGTGTTCAGACACTACTTTTTCTGTGACCAGTCCTCCTGCTCTAAGGTAGTGCCTCCGTTATGTTCCTGCAGTTACTTGTATATCTCTCATTGCTGGATTTATCCCCGTAGAAAGTCCAGTGAGATTTCTGTCTCCCCATGTATGCTTTAGGCAGCTAGACAGCAAACATCATGTCACATTCAGTAGTTGCTCAGTACATCAGTTGAGATGAACTATCCATAAGGTTCTTAGCATTAAAACCACATTTAAGGATTTCCTGGGGAATATATAGTCCCATTTTGCTTTTTTTCCAAAATCGATGCTGATATTCCAGATCACCTGCTTGCTTCATTGAGGTGTTTTAAAGCCAGGAAGTTGAAGAATAATGTGTTTTATTTCTCTAAACTATAAAGCTTGAGTCTGATGGAATGCAGAACACTACCTGGAGATGTGGCAACTCAAGGAGACCTTTTTACATCCCAGCCTTAGTTGTTTAAGCGTCATAGAACAAGATGAAAATGGAAGGCCTTTCAAATGAGAGTGACTGCTATTCCATATACAAAAAAAAGTGCTTCCTTCAGAACACCCAAGCTTCTGGACGTGTGGCTGGTGTGTGCCAGACACTTTACACACCTTAGTTCCTACACCAACCATGGGAGGCAGTGTGATATGTTCGGTCTTGACAGTCTGTGAAAGTGAGTTCAAGATAGACAGGGCGACTTGTCCGAGTTCACATGCGATGGGAGCTACGAGATTTACAAGGAGTACTGATGTCCAAATGAGCCTGCTTTACACTGTCCCAGTGGCCTTTTCTTGTTCTATATGCAACAATGACATAAATAAGAATGCCTTTCTCATCCCAGTCATTCATTTAGATCTCCCCCGCCCCCACTTTGGCCAGTGGCTTTTTTTGTGGGAAGAAAATGCTTAAAACCCTTTTCTCTAATGGGGCACCTGGTTGAGAACTAAAGTGGCTATTTGTCCTTGGCAGACTTTTAGGCAATTAAGGCTTCTGATGAAACTCATTTAAATGCTCTGGCTCAGTCTTATAGCCCCACCTCCTATCTCATTTGGGTTTAACTTTGCTTTTCTTTAGCAATGTGGGTGAAGTTCCTGCTGGTTTTGATAAATGCGCCTTTCTCGCTGGACACAGCTTTCTGGTGACTTTCATGTTTGTTTGACAGTTTTCTCAGAGGCCACGATGGAAGGTATATAACATTCACAGTAGCGCCACCCCCCCACCTTTTTTTTGTAGTCAGAGGCCCAACCGGGTAGAGCCCCATGTGCTGAAAGCATTCCGTGCTGACTTTGGAGGTGGCCTGATTTCTTTTAGGCCACGGGAGAGTTTTCATCTATAAAAAAAACAGCTTTGATGAAAACTGCCCAGAGCATTGTTGTTAATGCAGCCTTAATAGTTCAGTGTCAGGGACTTTTGAGGATAGAGGAAATTAGAGAACCAAATGGCACCCTTCCCTTCACATTTTAAAAAAGGAGAATATCTGTTTGGTATCATTCGAGTGTAGATCTACGGAAATGTATGAACAGGATCTAAATAAGCTTTTGAGTGAAAGAGGTATTGGTTTGAAATCCAGTTTTCCCGTTACCTGTTTGTTTTAGTGGTTCTACGATTCAATACATGCATTGAAATCCATATAAGTGCACGCCAAACTATTTGGAAAGCCCTCAACCATTATTTCTTTGACTATTTTCTTCAGCGTCAAACTCTTTCTCACCATTTTCTGGACTCTGACAGCACAAATATTAGAACTCTTCTACTGTCCCACAGGTTTCTGAGACTTTTTCCTCACTTTTTTTCAAAATGCATAATTTCTATTTATTTATCTTAAAGTAGCTGTACTTTTTCTTTAGCCTTCTCTGTTCATCTCCGTTTCACTGTTGAGTCCAATTAGTGAATTCTTTATTTCTGTTATTATTTTTGTTTTAGCACTCAGATACCTATTTGGTTCTTTGATACATCTTTCAATTCTTTGCTGAAACTTTATATATTTTCATTTGTTTCAAAGATTTTATTTTAAAGATTTTGTCATCTTAGAGGAAGTGTCTATTCAGGCCCTTTGCCATTTTTTGATTGGATATTTTTTTTTAGTGTTGAGTTTTATAAGTTCTTTATAAATTTTCGATATTAACCCATTATCAGATGTATCAGCAAATATGTTCTCCCATTCAGTGGGTTGTCTTTATATTTTGTTGATGATTTCCTTTGCTGTGCAAAAGTGTTTTAGTTTGATGTAGTCCCATTTGTTTATTTTTTCTTTTGTTTCCCTTGCCTGAGGAGAGATATCAGAAAAAATATTGCTACTAGCAATGTCTGAGATTTTACCGCCTATGTTTTCTTTTAGGATTTTTATGGTTTTGGGTCTAACATTTAAGTCTTTAATCTTTTTTGAATTTATTCTTGTGTGTGGCATTAAGAAGGAGGTCTAGTTTTATTTTTCTGTGTGTATCTGTCCAATTTTCCCAATACCATTTATTGGATAAGCTACCTTTAACCCATTACATGTGCTTCCTTTCTCTATCAATTATTAATTTACTATAAAGGTGTGGGTTTATTTCTGGGCTCTCTGTTCTGTTCCATTGATCTGTCTGCTTGTTTTAATGACAGTACTAGGCTGTTTTGATTACTATGGCCTAACTGTTCTTCATTCTCAAGATCACTGTTGTTATTCAGGGCCTTTTGTGGTTTCATGCAGATGGCCACTAAACATATGAAAGGATGCTCAAGTCACTAATCATCAGAGAAATGCAAATTAAAACCACAATGAGATGTCATCTCACACCTGTCAGAGTGACCATCATTAATAAACCCACAAATAACAAGTGATGGCAAGGATGTGGAGAAAGGGAAACTCTTTTGCACTGTGGGTGGGAATGCAGACGGGTGCAGCCACTGTGGAAAGCAATACGGAGATACCTCAAAAAATTAAAAATGGAACTACCTGTGGCACAGCAATCCCACTCCTGGGAACTGATCCAAAGAAACTTGAAACACTAATCCTAAAGAACATAAGCACCCCTATATTCATTGCAGCATTATTTATAATCACCAAGATATGGAAGCAGCCCAAGTGTCCAACAGTAGATGAGTGGAAAAAACAACTATGGGATATTCCAACAATGGAATACAACTTGGCTGTAAAAAGGAGGAAAATTTTACCCTTTGTGGCAGCATGGATGGACCTGGAGAACATTGTGCTAAGTGAAATAAGCCAGTCAGAGAAAGACAAACACCATATGATTTCACGCATATGTGATATCTAATGAACAAACTAATAAGCAAAATATAGACAGACTTAGAGAGCAGGCTGATAGCTCTGGGCAGGGTGGGGGTAGGCGGTGGAGGGATCGAGCAAAACGGAAAAAGGACCCATGGCCATAGACAACAGTGTAGTGATTGCAGGATGGGGGGAAGCATATGAGGAAGATAAATGGTAATGGAAAAAAATACAATTAAAAAAGAGAAAAAAAATTAAAAAATAAAGACTTCATCAGATAATTCCAATATCTCTGTCACCTCAGTCTTGGCTTCTGTTGATTTTTCCAATGTGAGTTGAGATTTTCTTTGTTCTTCATAATTTTGAATTGTAGAATTTTATTCTATTTAAACATTATGGAGAATTTTGGTATTTTGTTTCATGTAAGTTCAGGCTGCAAGTTAATCCCTCCTTCTGGGAGACTGTCTGTCTGTGGTTCTAATGCTTGCTGAGTTTTCACAGCCTCTGGCCCTGTCTGTCCGGTGTGTGCTCGCTCCACCTAGTGACCAGCCTATGTCCTGAGCAGCGCTGTGTCTTGGTTCAGTTCTCCAAGATTCTCGATCCCTAGAATCAGATCTGTGTGTGCACAGCTTTCGGTTTACCCCAGGAGTTTATATACAATTTTCATGAGGTGACTTTCCTGAGCTCCTTTCTATCCTTAATGTCTTTAGCAGTTTCTAGTTCCCTGGGGCTCACCTATTTGTCCTCTAGCTGAAAGCTGAGGTTTTAGTTACCCTACAAGTGAGGCACATGCCACAGGTGCAAAATTTAAGGGGGCACCAAAAGAAAGCAATACTTAAGAAAAATAAAATTTTAATGTACTATTTAAAATGTCAAAATGGATGCAATAATCCATAATGAACAAAATATCATCATTTTAAATGAAGACAGAACCTGGGTCTACACTCCACTTCCCTGCCCGATTCTTCTTACCCCGGTCCCAGTCCTGCTGTGCTGCGTACGCCCACAACTGTGCCCCGATCCAGTGCCAAGTGGCAGGAAGGCAGGTGGGAAAAATGGTAAATGCCAGGGGTTTGATGGTACTTTGAATTCTGATTTTTTTTTCTTTTTGCTCAACCTGTCAGCTTCTATTCATTTTTCAGAATCCTAAATCAGTGACTCTGTGCATTCTGCCCGGGGTTTTATAGCTCTACTTAGTGCGATAGGCAAGGTGGGGCGTGGCCCTTACTCCATCTTAACTAGAACCCAAACCAGAGTAGAGTATTCTTAAATTGCTGTAATGGGCTAGGTGAGAAGCAAGAGACAGGCAAAGAAAGTAAACGCTAGGAAAAAGAAAAAAAAAAGTAAAAAGTTCAAAACTTCCTGTCACATTTTTCTTTCTAGTGTATCTTTTTTTAAAAAAGCACTTTAACAATCTGTTTTTATTTTTTAGCTTTATTTTAATTGTTGACACTGTTACAGGTGTCACTCGACCCCAACACCTTTGCCCAATTCACCCAGTCCTTGCCCCCCTTCAACCTCCCCAGTACTTTTTGTCTTTAAAAAGAAAATTAACTTTGCAGATTTTCCAGGAATTACCCAATGTGCTCCTTTCCTTTCCTTCATCCTCCAAGAAAAAGGACTCCCATGTATGTGCGTAAGCACACGAGTGTGCTTGTGGTATTCATAACTCAGAGAGAGAGACTGAGAGAGGTGGGGACAAATTAGATAAGGTTGCTGTGTATTTAAATAAATAGAAGTTCTCCCATGCTCCCCTCAAAATTAGAAAAGAAAAAAAGTTAAGAACTACTGAGTCCCTGTTTTGATTTCCTCCTTTTCTTCTTGTTTTTGGGAAATTACTAGGGGATAAACCTCTCTCATGGGTACAGTATCTGCTAGTAATGACCATGATGTAATTTGTCCTATTTATAAGGAAAAAATGATGCTTCACTGTACGCAGAGCCCATTGGTTTTAAGTGAGGTGAGTCGAGCTCAGTGCCGCCATTCTTTCACCCATCTGCACATCTATCTTGACAAAGAAGGAGACACATATTCAAGTACCCTGTTTGAAGTCCTTTGTTTGGGATTTCGGCTTGTTTGCTCCCGGGGCCCCGGATTGTTTTGTTTATTGAATATGACCAGCTTCAGGCAGAAGATTGGAAAAAGCAGTGCAGGGAGTATTTAAATATTGTTTGATTTGTTAATTTGGAGAACGAGAGCTGGATACAAAAACTGTCGTCTGCTGCTCGACTTCATGGCCCCTGGACGTTTTCTGTTCATTGCAATGAAAACAAATCTTTTAACCTACATCGTGGCCCAGAGGATGGATTTCTCTATAACTCTGGAAAACCCTAAAATGCCCCTCATCTGTTTCTTCTCTATCTCCTTTCCTGACACCATCCTGCCACTGCTCCTTTCTCCTGTTTATTTCCTTCCTTTCCAGAAACACTGACTTGGCACCTCCTTCATGCCTGTCACTTCACTACGCTATAGGCTGTACAAAAGTCAATGAGATAAACATTGATCCAGCTGGGAGCATTATCATCTATTCAAACAAACAGGCACGATCACATGAAAGAGTTGAAATCGCTGTGGAACAATACACTTTCAGGCATATCAAGGTCTCAGAGACATAGTCCTTTTAGATTATTCCTGATCTCTTTAGAGTTAGTCAGTGCTTCTAATAGTTTATACAAGCCTTCTCTTTTCAAAAAAAAAAAAAAAAGGCAAATTCATGTATTGCTCAGGGTACGAGCATGCGTGGCAGGAGATCTTTTATTAAAAATGCATATGTTACTTCTGTTTCAAAGGTTGTTGCTACCCCATACTTAGCTATTACTTTATCAAGTTGAATTTTCTTGTGTTCCCTTCTGTGGGGACATTTCTGTTCACTGCTTCTGAGCCAAGTCAGGAGACAACTCACTGTTTAGTAAGTCCTGTGATCTGGCTCGGGCATTCTCAGGGCCACAAGAGAAGACCACCTGAGTGTCCCATTTCACTGAGCTCTTGCTTCATTGCAAGCAAAGACCTATGAGAAAACTTTCTTTTCTGGCTCATCTAGTGGTGATGCTGTAGGCAGCCAGGATTCCTCAGGTCTGCCAACCTGCACAGCTCCTATCTGCTCCCAGTAATTAGGGTGAGAGAGGTGACACAGATCTACTTGGTAATCCCCAGTCTCCCTGGCATACTCCCTGCTTCTCCAGGCACTGTTCCTGGGACATAACCTCCTAGTATGTCATTCAGGAGGGAGGGTGTTCCATGATGCCATCCCCTGGTGTGACTGACTGAGGGTGCGCTGAGGAAACTGGTAGTGTCAGAGAGAGATAATGAACACAGGAAGAAAGAGAGCCCTCAGGAATTATGTAGCCTGGCTTCTCCTGCCCTAGCTTCTCAACACTTCCCAGGGAAGCAATTAACACCGGGAGTCTGTGGCGGAGCAAGGCTGTGTATGTGCAGGAACTGGCTGCCCGGCGTAGCAAGGAATGGGTCGGCCGTCTCGGGCCAGCCGTCTCCCACACAGAGCTGGCTGCGTCTGGGAGAATGTGATGCCTGGCGAGAAGCTGCCTGCTCCGCTCTGCCTTCTGCGGGGAAGCCTGTCGCCTCAGATTTGATACAGATGTTGACCGTAGACATGATGAAAACACCTTTAAATTTTTAGAACCTGGACTAGCTTTTCAATTTGTTTGAAGGGCGTCTATTATACATTGTCTCCCGAAACCCCACTTCCTTCCTTGAGTTATAAGTTTTGGTGGATTTTTGTTTCCAGGACCTGGATCTCCACTTTAATGAGGCAGGAATAAAAAGCACCTTCCTTCCCCTCCCCCCGGTCCCCCCTCTGATGGTTTGTAACAGTTTCCAGCAAGAAGCAGGATCAGGGAGGGACTCAGCTGTCAGGTGTCAAGTGAAGGCTGCTCAGGCCATGTGTGCCACAGCCGCAGAAGGAAGGTGGCAGCGTTGTGAAAGTCTCAGTAGGAGAAAAGTTTTTAGAAAATGTCTTTAGCTTTTTTGTTGTTGTTGTTTTCTAGATGCCATTTCTGTTGTTGGACAGGGACTCGGAAACATATTTTCAGATTTATTTAATAACTAAAATTTTTCTCAATTTCTTGGGGACAAGGGTGTGCCACCAAGCAGTAGTATCACCAGTATCATCAACAAATTAATTCATTCAATGGATCACTTATTTTAAAAATCTTAGTTGAGCTAATCATGCTCTACATGCCAAGCTCTAGACATTGAATTAGGAAAGGTTCACTCCTTACATTCAAGGCACTCCGAATCCTTTGGGTATAACATACAAGAAAGCTTACAATTTTAACCCAGTATAATGTATATTGACAGAAGCATTATTCAGTGATACAAGAGCATAAATGTGGGACAAGAAACCAGACGGAAGGAGACCAGGTCATTGTAGGCAAAGAGAAGAACATATGTAAAGGGGCAGAGGAGTTGTGTGGGTACAGATGACTGCTTCATTTGCATGGAGCGGGGGCGGGGCAGGACTGGACGGGCAGGGCTGTGCTGTACCAGGAAGCATGGATCTGATTCTGCAGTTGACACTTGCATCAGAATATTTAAAGCAGATGTAACTGGTAAGATCTGCATTCCCAGTTTAGATTACAGGTAAGGCTACAATGGAAGAACAAAAACAGCCACAGAGACATAGTTAGGGTAAATGTTGATAAATTCTGTGGAGGGACAGATGTGAATGGAAACAGAGAAAGACTCTCAGGGAGCCCCAGTCTTATTTATTTTTTAAAGAAAGTTCTGAAGCAAGTTAGCACAGCATTAGATATGGTAACATTGGTGATGAGTAATCATTTTATAGTAAAATAACTTCTAAATATACTAAGGGTTATATCTTTTTACCATTCAGATACATTCAAGTCTTCATTTGCACAACCTGGCAAGTATTACAGTCTCAATTGTAACCCCCCCAAATTTACATGTTGAAGTCCTAATTCTGAGTACCTCAGAACATGACTGTAGGAGGAAATAGGGGCTTTTATTAGGTTACAATGAGGTCATTAGGATGGGCCCCAGTCCACTAGGACTGATGTCCTTTCAGGAAGAGGAGCGAGGACACAGACATACACAGAGGGGATACCACATGAAGACACAAGGAGGAAATGGTCATCTGCAAGCTAAAGAGAGAGGCCTCAGAGCTGACCAAGTGGCAGTGGACTTCTAGCCTCCAGAACTGTGAGAAATTAAATTTCTGCTGTCTATGGTAGCCTGTTACGGCAGTCCAAGTAAATTAATATAGCAAGGATTTTAAAGTATGTTTCCTAGGGTTTTCTTAATACCCAGTAGTTGTCTAGGAACTGCTGGGGAATTAATTACTCAGCCCCGAGTGGCCAGTCCCTCATCTAGTCTAAAGGAGAGCTGAAGAATCCTATGTGGCCACAGGCAGATCCTAGCTTTTTTTTCTTTTTAAGATTTTATTTATTTATTTTTGAAGAGAGGGGAAGGGAGAGAGAAAGAGAAGGAGAGAAGCATTGATGTGTGAGAGAAACATTGATCGGTTGCCTCTCATATGTGCCCTTACCAGGGACCCAACCCTCAACCCACGTGTGTGCCATGACCAGGAATCGAACCAGCAACCTTTTGGCTTGCACTACTATGCCCAACCAACTGAGCCACACCAGTAAGGGCAGATGCTAGCTTTTTAACTGTGTGGTTCCTTTTGCTGCCAAGTGGTGCAGTTAAGACTTGTGCTTCACTATGGAGTGTTTCCTGGTGGACAGCACCAAGACATCTTTGCTGGCCTGGATCCTACTCCAATGAGTATCCTCTTCATCCCAAGTTGCTCAAGGTTGAACAAGCAAGTTCTGAGTTCTTTAGCTTACTTTGAAGGCCCCGTCATTGTGTTTTAAGTTTTCTTCTGGGATAAGGAGGGGTCTCCATGATCAGCCACAGTGAAGTTTTCACCTCCATTTAGGCCTGACTGTTGAGCCTAGGTGGCCAGCCAGGCTCTCTCTTCCCTCTTGGAACCTTCCCCTCAGGTCCTTTCCTTTGTCAGTGGGTCTTCTGTGAGACCTAATTGATTCAGGAGTAAAAATGAGATAACATTAAATGAAAGAAGGAAAGAAAGAAAGAAAGAAAGAAAGAAAGAAAGAAAGAAAGAAAGAAAGAAAGAAAGAAAGAAAGAAAGAAAGAAAGAAAGAAGAAAAGAAAAGAAAAGAAAGAGAGAGAAATAGAGAAAGAAAGCGGGGGAGGGAGGAAGGGAGGGAAGAAAGAAAGGGAGGGAGAGAGAAAGGGAGGAAGGGAGAGAGGAGGAAAGGCCAGGATCTTAAGCCCTTCCTCCAAATCCCTGTGCATATTTTTCTGTGCTCTCCCCATACCATAGTTCTGCTTATGTAGAGTGTCAGGTGCCTATTTGATTAATATTTGCCTAAGGGACTTATTAGTAAACCTCTATAAAATGAATAGATCAGATTTACCGTACTTCGCTGCTCCACCATAAAAAAGGAGATGAACTTTTTTAATGGCAAGTTTTCTTGCTTAAATCCCAAATAGTCACTGTAGTCATATCCAGCCCCCCCAAAAAAGTAAAATGATCAAAATTTTGTACTTTTCACCGACCTTAAATTGTCACTAAAATTGTACTCTAAAAATAAAATATTGGACAATCCCCACCCATCTCCACCTCTACACACCCCCATTGTCCACAGTCCAAATTAGTCTTTAAACTGAACCCAACTAAAGAGCAAAGGAACACACACAAAAATAAACACGCTACTACTCTTCCTTTAAGGCTCAACTCAAATATTCACACTTATTTATGTGCTCCCAAATAAATTGACTCAGGTTTGTTTCTTTGATTCTTTATTATTTTTCTTAAGTTTGTCTACCTTACTTATAAAAGTAAAGCCAGAGGCTCTTCCTTTTTCATCTTAACAACTACAAAGCATTACAGAGTGCACGCATATAAATAAAGTAATGAAATGGAGTTTTGGAAAGCATCGCTGATAGCAGAATAGAGTATGTGTTGGATGTGCCTTTAAAGTTTTACCCACTAGCAACAGGAAAACAAAGTGAAAATGATATATCATTTAAGCAAGAAATACTTTGTCTGGACTAACTAAACAGTAGTGGGGATGTAGAATAACAGATTTTAGAGATAAAGTATTGGCAGGGCTTGGTGTTTAATTGGTTAAAAGGTATAAAAGGAAGGAAATTATTCCCGAATTAATGACAGGGAAAATTAAATAAGAGTTGGCGACTTTATCTGAAAGAACACCAGAAAAAGAAAAAAGTTCAAGGTGCTCAGAATTTTTTTTTAGTACTTCCTAAGTGCGGAGAATTGTGTTTTGTCATTAAAGAACTCACAGTGTAGTTTGGAGCCAAGCTATACTTCCAAATTAATAGAGAAAACTCTGAAGTAGTTTAGAAAAAATATGAAATCTATAAACAATGAGAAGTAAACATTTTAGGGGAAAATGTACCATCTACTTCCCAGAGGAGAATAAAAGTCAATGTTGTTGTGTGATCTCGAACCAACTATTTCACTGCCCCGGGCTAGGGTTCCAAAATGGCAATAAATATTTTTGTTGATGTGCCATCTTGACACAAGGGAAGCTGTTGATAGATAACCTTGAGGTCAATAGGCCTTGTTTAGTATGCTTTCTGGTTAGCAAAAACCCGGCTCACACTGGCTTTCACAGAAAGAGAAATTTCTTGGGTCATATAACTGAAAAGATTAGAGATGGTAGAACAGAAAGAGTTCAGAGATAGTTACAAAACAATTATTAAAATAAAAGGGTAAGTCACAGATTGACAGAAAATATTTTATATTATTTATATATATGTATAAATAAACACAGTATTCTATTCTGTAATACAATTTGTATACTTTCACTATATATTTTATAGAGCTTTGCATATTTTTGTCTTTGTAAATGAGTATTCTTATAGCTCATTAATAGGAACACAAACAACTCAATATACAAGAGCAAAAGACTGAGACACACTTCACAAAGAAAATATATGATATATGGTAAAAGTATATATAAATTGTTATCTTCATACAGTAGGAGGCTTAGCAGTAACAAGAAATAAATTGCTGATATGATATTGTACACACAGCAACTTTGATGAAACTCAAAAACATTATGTTAAGTGAAAAAAAGGCAGACACAAAAGACTACATAATGTATAATTTTATTTATATGACATTCTAGGATAGACAAAACTAACCTATAGTGACAGGAAGACCAGTGGTTCATGGGAACAGGGGTGACGGTGATGACTTATTGCAAATGTACATGAGTTTCTGTGATGATCAGAATACTTTGTATTTTAATTGTGGTTATATTTGTATTTATAATTGTATGTGGTTACAAAGGTGTATTTCAAAACTGCTCAAACTCTATACTTAGAATGAGTATATTCTAAGTATATTTACTATACACAAATTATAAATCAAAAGTAGTATTAAAAAGTCAAGTTATGATTCTTTGCGAAAACCACCAAATAGACAGACCCCTATTATCTAACTATTAAAAAATACAAACAAAATAACAGAGAAAAATGACACTTAAAAAGATGAAATTAAGATAATAAGAGGTTATTTTACAAAAATTTATGGAAATAAATTTGGAATCCTAAGCAAAAATACAGTTAATTATAATTGACCCTAATTGTAACAGAAAGCTTAAACAGACTGATTATCATATTAAAAAGATAAAGAATCAGCCCTGACTGGTGTGGCTCGTTGGCTGGGTGTCCTGCTGCAGGGGGAGAGGTTGCCGTTCAATTCCTGGTCAGTACACATGCCTGGGTTGCCTGCCAAGTTGGTCCTTGGCCGGGGTGCGTGTGAGATGCAGCTGACAGATGTTTCTCTTTCACATCCATGTTTCTACCCTTCTCTTTCTCCCTCCCTTCCTCTCTCTCTAAAATTAAATAAATAAAATTTTTATAAAATACAAAGAATTCAAAAACTGCCTCCTCAAAATTATCCAAACTCAGCAGTTACACAGGGAATTATGCCAATCCTTTAAAGATCATTTCTGCTTAATTTGGTACAGAGCATAGAAATAAAAAGAAGAAAAACTTCTATGTATTTGTCTGAAACAAATGTAGTATTTATAACTAAATCTGATAAAGATGACTTAAAAAAGAAGACTAGGAAAATTGTTTCCCTTGTGAATGTTTATTCAAGGATCCTGAATGAAGTATTTGCAAACAGAGCCCTGCAACAACATATTAAGAAAACATGTCTTCATGACCAAATTATATTTATTCTGGGGACTGAAGAATGACTCAATATTAGGAAATCTATTAATATATGATAGTTCTGAGGCAAATAATCATATATGTTTTTCTCCGTATCTGACTCATATTCCAAATGAAAGCAACTACAAAACTTGTATTTATAGAAAATACAGATTTGAGATCGGTGCAGAGAAATTAAAGCAAACAGGCTTTGAGGAGCCATGAACCCAGAAAAGAAGGAAATGGATTGGGGTTAGTCCTAGATCACTAGCACTATTTTCCCTTCTAAAATTTTTCAATTTGCCTCATAGGACACAAAGCAGGACCAGAGCTGGCAACAGTTTTGCTAGGATCAAAAACAAAACGAAACAAACAAACAAAAAAACCCAAATCAAACCAAATCAAACAAAAAACCAAACCACCAAGACGTTCAGGACTCCTTACTTTTTGTGAGCAAGGATTGAGGTACTCATTTCCTAGTGGGGAAAAAAAGGAAAATTGCAGAAAATGAACCCAGGGATCTGTTTAATTTCATTTAGAGGAATTTTCTGAGTCCTAGGCTGTGGATATATGCACCAGGCAAAAGGCCAAGAAATCCAGCGAAGAGCAGATGCTAGGGGCTAAAAGTGACACACAGATTCCTGCAGCCTCACAGTGCGGAAGACAAAAACTGGAGTTCAGGGCGCACCAAGGAGGAGGGGCCCTGAAAAATACCCAACTTTTATTTGAGATCCCCAAAAATACGTTCCTTAGGTGTAAGTACAAACCAGAAGTAGACCTGCAGGAACAAAATAAAACAAATTATTTTAATCTCTGATTTTATCCAGGCGTTATGACCATACTCTAACTGCTTACCGTAAGAAATTTTAATTTTCTCTGGGGAAAAATAATATCACCCAGAATCTCTTCAGTTTTTTCTTAAATGACATGTGACATTCAGTCAAAAGCTTCCAGGCATGCCAGGGAACAGAGTCAAAATATCAAAGCCCAGGAAAAAAAACATAGATTATAGAAACAAATCCAGAAGTGACTCAAATATCAGAGCTCCCAGAAAACACTTTAAATAATTATGATTAATACTCCTGAAAATAGTTGAAACTGTGAAAAATATCACCAGATTACTCAAACCTGTGAAAAATAATCAAATGAAAACTCTAAAATTGAGAATTGTGATGTTTGAAATTAAGAATGCAAGGAATAGATTTAACAATATATTAGATGTAAAAAGAGAGGATTTAGTAAACCATGACCTTTAAAGGTCTGAAAAAAGAACGTTGAGCCGGACACATTACAGAGCACTTCAGGATTTCTCGGCTGGTTAACTATTTAAATTTAATCTATATCTTTGGCTTCAAAAATAATAAATTGCTGATATATGAATGTTTGGCCTTCAGAAAATTCAGTCATGCCTCTCAACTCAAACTAATTTTTTTCTTTTTCTTTCTTTCTCCCTCTTTTGCTCCCTCCCTCCCTCCTTCCCTCTCTTCTTTCCTTCCTTCTGTTCTTTATCTCTCCAATTCATTCCATCAATTATCTATCTATCTATCTATCTATCTATCTATCTATCTATCATCTACCTTTTATATGAATAAACATATAAATGGTGGGAATATCTGTAAATAGAAGACATACAGTGAGTGGGGAGAGGGGCTGGATTTCCTCGGTCATGCCTGCGTATTAAAGCCTTCAAAAAACCCGAAGGACTCAGTTAGGAGGCTTCTGGGTTGGTGAGCATTTGAAGACTTGGGAAGAGAGGTGTGCTCTGTACATCTCTTCAATCTGGCTGGCCCCGAGTTATCTCCTTTTATAATAAACTCGTCCTCTAGTGAGTAAAAAAAAAAAATTGTAATTAAAAAAATTTGAACATAGTATTAGGTAAATGATGACAGATTCATAATGATTAATAAAGCAGCATACACAATGAATCTTATGCCAAGATTTTATTGTTTTCATCATGTAGAAGAAAAAGAATCACAGAGTAATTAAGAAACAGATCTCTAGATTCCAAACCTGTTTCTGTCACTTCCCAGTTCTGTGATAATATATCTTGCTCCCTATTTCTTCACGTGTAAAACGGGGAAATTAAAAGTGCCTCCCTCATAGTGACATTGTGAGGATTACCTAAATTCATACTTGTTATCACTTAAAATGCCTCTTACAAATAAGTACTCAGTAAATATTACCTATTACCATTAGTAATACTGTTGTTAGAAACCCATACCAAGGTGTCTGCTTGTATTGAGTTGTTATTTTCACCAAGCCTAAAGGCCGATCTTCTGCCCAATCCACCACTTCATGTAATCTCTTACATACCCTGGATACCAACGGCCAAAACCAAAGGAGGCAGTCCTTGTCGGTAGCTTCAGTTGGAGACCCTTTTTGAACAAGAGCTATGTGCCAGTTATTGCAAAGACTCATTTACTTTCTCTTGTTCATTGCCCTCTATACTTACTAAATGCTAACCATGCACCAGGCACAGTTCTAGGAGTGAGTACACACTGGTGAGTCAGACGGAAGTCTCTGCTCTCTGTGCAAGAGACAGACTGCAGACATACAAATACATTCCTGGTAAGTACTGTGGTATCAGGTGTGGATAATTCTAGAATGGAAAAAAGAGAAAATTGGGCTGCTATTTTAGATAGGTCATTGAAGACTCTGAGAGAAGGTTACAGCTGGGTAGAGACCAAATGCAGTGAAGAATAAGAGTGTCATAAATATTTGATGAAAAATATTCTTAGCAGAGAATGCTCTAACATAAAGAAAGGGAGACAGGAATGCATTTGGGGGCATTTAAGAAACAGGAGTAAATGATAGGGAGGGTGATAGACTATGAGTTCAGAGAAGCATGCAGGGGCTAAATTTTTTCCTGTAGACCATTACAAGGACTTTACATGGGAAGCCTTTTGAATGTTATTCGCAGGGAATGGCATATACGATTTATTTTTTTTACATTTTTTATTTCAAAATTTTTTCAATTACTATTTGCATTTAATATTATTTTATATTAGTTTCAGGTGTACAGCATAGTAGTTAGACAATCATATACTTTATAAAGTTTTCCCCCTGATATTCCCAATACCCAATTGGTACCATACATCGTTATCACAATAGTACGGATTATATTTTCTACACTGCATCCCCATGACTGTCTGTAACTACTAATCTGTATTTCTCAATCCCTTCAAGTTTTTCACCCAGTCCGCCAACCCACCTCCCCTCTGGAAGCCATCAGACTCTGTATCTGTAAATCTCTTACTGTTTTGTGTGTTCATTTATATTGTTCTTTAGATTCCACATACAAGTGAAATCATATGGCATTTATCTTTCTCTGACTGACTTATTTCACATAGGATAGTACCCTCTATGTCCAACCATGCTGTCACAAACGGTAAGACTCTTCTTTTTTTATGGATCAGTAATATTCCATTGCATGGGGTGAGAAAAAGTAGATTTACAGTTGCGGGTACTCAAAACACAGAGTTTCTTCTTGTATTATTATTTATTAATTATTGCATTATTTTCCATATGAACAACTGTAAACCTACTTTCTCCGCACCCTGTATATATGTACCACAGCTTTTTCACTCACTTGTCTGTTGATGGACACTTTGGCTGCTTCCATACCTTCGCTATTGCAAACAACACTGCAATGAACATAGGGGTGCATATAGTCTTTAAAATCAGTGTTTTGGGTTTCTTCAGATATATACCCAGAAGTGGAATAGTTGGGTCAATAGGTAGATCCACTTTTAATTTTGGGGGGGAGCCTCCATGCCACTTTCCACAGTGGCTGTGCCAACCTGCATTCCCACCAACAGTGCACAAGGGTTCCCTTTTCTCCACAGCTGCACCAACATTTGTTGTTTGTTGGTTTTGATGATAATTTTTCTGACATGTGTGAGGTAATATATAATTGTGATTTTAATTTTCATCTCTGATGGTTAGTGACATTGAGCATGTTTTTCATATGCCTATTGGCCATTTGTATACCTTATTTGGAGAAATGTCTATTCAGGTCCTGTGCCTTTTTTTAAAAATCAGTGTTTTTTTGTTTTTTTGGTTTTAAGTTGTATGAGTACTTCACAAATTTTGAATAGTAACCCCTTAGCATATGTATCATTGGTGAACGTGTTCTTATTTAGTGGGTTGTCTTTTCATTTTGTCGATAGTTCCCTTTGCTGTGTAAAAAATTTTACTTTGATGTAGTCCCATTTTTTTATTTTTTCCTTTATTTCCGTTGCCTGAGGAGACAATATCAGAAAAAATATTACTAAGAAATGTCCAAGATTTTACTGCTTAAGTTTTCTTCTAGGAGTTTTCTGGTTTCAAATCTTACAATTAAGTCTTCGATCCATTTTGAGTTTACTCTTCTATATGGTATAAGGAGGTGGTTGAGTTTCATTTTTTGCAGGTATCTGACCAATTTTTCCAATACCATTTATTGAATAGACTGTCTTTAATCTATTGTGTATTCTTGCCTCCTTTGCGAAATAGTAATTGGCCGTATAAGTGTGGATTTATTTCTGGGCTCTCTGTTCATTGAGCTTATATGTCTGTTTTTATGCCAATACTAGGCTGTTTTGATTACTATGGCCTATATTATAGTTTTGATAGCAGGTAGCATGATTCCTCCAACTTCGTCCTTGTTAAGATTGCTATGGCGATTAGGGGCCTTTTGTGGTTCCATATAAATTTCTGGATTATTTGTTCTATTTCTGTGAAATACATCATTGGTGCTTTGATAGGAATTACATAGAATCTATAGATTACTTTGGGTAGTATGGGCATTTTAATAATGTTAATTCTTCCTGTACATGGATATGGTATATATGCTTCCATTTATGTGGTATGATTTACATTTTTAAGGTATTAGATTAGTTGCTTGAGTTTAGGGAGAAAAGGGTGGAAAGAGAAAATAATTAGAGGCCCACTGCCAGGGTCTGGGTGAGAGACATTATGCCTTAGAGCAAGGGGGTGTTAATAGGGATGGAGATGGAAGACTGGGTTCTGCATGTAGTTCAAAGGGAAAGCTGAGAGGATGTGCTGACAGATTGGATGCATATTTCCTGAAAGAAAAAGAGAATCATGGGTGACTCTAAGGTGTTTGGGGAACGGTGGTACCATTTACTGAGAAGGGGAAAACTGGGCGTGGAGCAGGCTTGCGGTTGGTGGTGTAGGTGGAAAATTAAAAATAACTGTTAGTCATCCAAGCAAAGGTGTCAAGAAGCAGTTGGACACATGATCCTGAAATTCAAGGCAAAAGTCTAAGCTACTGATATAAATTTGGAAACATTGCTGAATAGAAAGTGTTCCAATTATATGGAGATCACACAAGGAGTGAGTATAATGTGGCTAGAGAAGAAGAACAAGGCATGAAATGTGTTAGAAGTCCGGGGGATAAAAGCAATCCCACGGCAAACATAGAAAATGGGAGTGGTCAGTGAGGCAGGAGGGAAGCTGACAAAATGTAGTTTCCTCTCAAAAATGAAGAAAGTATTTCAAGAAGTGGGAATGATTATGACAATATTGCTGTTGAGTTAAATACTATGACGCCTGAGAATCTGTGAGTACACCTAGTGTCTGTGAGGGACAGTGACTTGGCTGGAGCAGGTGCAAGTGGGAAACAGAGAGGAGGAAATGGAGAGAACACCAACAAATCTTTTGAGGAGTTTTTCTCTAAAGGGAAACAAAAATTGGGTGATTGTGGAAGGGGGATTTGAAGTCAAATGGAGTATTTTCTTTTAAGATTAGAGATATTTTACTGTGTTTGAATGATAGTGGAAGAAAATCCAGAAAGAGAGAGAAAATGGTGATGCAGGAAAAAGAAGGGACAATGCTAGAGAAATATCCTTCAGTGAGAAGGAGGGGATTCAATGCTAATGTGGAGGGGTTGACTTTACATAGTAACAGGAGGGCTGACAGAGTAACCATGTACAGACACAGGTAGACTGGGGGCACGTGGAGGGAGGACAGGGAGGCTCTCTTCTTAGTGATTACACTTTCTCAGTGAAATAAGCAACAGTGTGACTGGCTGAGAGAGAGAGAGGATATATTAGGAGATGGTGATCATTTGAGAAAGGAAATCATGTAGAATTGTTGTCACCTTCTGCTCCACTGTTTAGATGTATTTTAAAAATCATCGATCAATTTAGTGGTTTTTAAAAAAATTTCAAATTGATTTTAGAGAGACAGAAAGAGAAACATCGATTTGTTGTTCCACTTATCCAGGCATTCATTGCTTGCTTCATCTATGTGCCCCAACCAGAGATTGAATCCACAACCTTGGCATACTGGGACTATGCTTTAACCAACTGAGCTATCAGACCAGGGCCGATTTAGTTTCAGTACAGAAAGTAATGAAAGGAAAACAAAAAGTCTAAGTAACATGTAGAGACAAGAGTTAAAGTTGTCTACAGCTATTGAAAGCAGGGATCCTGAACAAATGTAGATTTTAGAGGAAGTTGCCAAGGAGCCGATGTAAAACCAGGGTATGCAATAGTTAATCAATAGATTAAGAATCATTGTATAACAAGAAAAGAATGGAGTATAAATGGCTTCCAGAAACAGGTATAGTTTTATATGAAGATGTTCTTTATAGTAACTAAATACCATAAAATAACAGAGCTGGTTATATGAATTTAGAGATTATATAACCCCCTTGTTATATATAAATATATGTCCATTTATGTATATTTATATTTTGTCCTTATTATCAACCAATTTGACAATATGATGAGATAAATAAATGGATTTCCTCTACAGAAGAATGGAAATAAGCACACATTCACAATATCGCACGCGAGGTGGCCCAAAGGGTGTAAGAAGCATCCTGAGCTAACTGACCTTCCCTCCCTCAAGCCCGTACGTGTGTATTGTATCCTCCCTGTCTGCAATGCCCACCTTTGTTTCCTTGACTACTGAACTGATTGCTGCTTTTCCTTCATCTTCAAAATTTAGCTTGGTCTTGTCTGTGAAGTATTTTCTGATTCTTAACAAACCCTAGGGCGGTCTCCCTATTATTCCCCTTTGCTTTGTAATTGTTGGTCTGCAAGTTGGTTTAACCCGTGATCCTGTAGATTCGTTGAAAGCAGAGACTAAATCTTTTTTTTATTTCTGATTTGTCATTATCTAGATTAGTGCCTGGCAAGTTTTGAATGAATGTTACACATGAGGGAAAATGAGATCTAGAAGAGGGTGGGTGATTTACTCAAGGAAGTTAGCGGTAGTCGGTACAAGGCAGGTCATGGTGTTTTCTTGGTCAGTTTAGGCCTCACTTTATTCTTCTGTCAACTATGTGTGTTTGGAAAAGAAAACGTTTTACCCTAGGAAATGGTAGGGTAGAAACGGAGCTGCACTGCACATCCGAAAGGATGAGTGCTCCCCCTTGTGGCACCTCTGGGAGGTAAAGGTGAAAATGACCATGGATTCGGGAAGCCCTCTTAGGAAACAGGACAGATCATTAGCTGGGAGTGAAAAATTGTACCCTTCAACCTGTGTTCCCTCAGGGGGAAGTTAATGAGAAGACATTTCCTTTCACCATGAGCAAAAATATCTTCATATCAATTATCTCAACCATTTTAATTAGATTCCACAGGCATCTGTGTAGGTGCTTTAGGCAGATGCTCTCATCTTCTATTATCTAACGTTAAGTCCTCACTACAACTAGATTGAAGCAAATTTTCTTATTCTAATACCACAGATGAGAAAACCAAGGTTCAGAAAGTTAAAACAGTTATCTAAAGGGTGCACAGCTCAGAACACTGGCCTTTGAACTATGTCATTGCACTTTCCACACACACTCTGCTGCCCATTTGGGCAGCAAAAATTTGGGTAGCTACAAAATTAGTTAGCCATCCTTGTTGTCAGAATGATGTTAGCTACCAAATAGGCAAAAGAAGCTGATTCTTAGCTGCCAGTTTAGGTGCAGAAATCAAAGCTCCATTTTCCTGCCGGTTTTTTTTCTTCCTATACTAGGACTGCAGGTAATCAACATACTAAGTGAAGATAGGCAGTTCTGTGGGGGGTGGAAGGGGGACGGCTGATAAATACATGGGTTTCTTTCTCTGACCCACAAGCTCATACCTCACAAGTAGCCAGTAATGGTGTTAATATTTTACAGTGAACAAAGGTCAGAGAGAGGGGAAAAATCTTCAGGCTCCCTCAGACAAAGCCTCCAGGATCCAGCAGGAAACATTTGCCTTCTGCAAGGCTCAAGACATTCTTTCAAACAAGCCAACAGCTTGGGGACATTCCTGTAAGAAACCTTTCAGAGGATCAGGACACTGTTTTTACTGGAAGAAGCAATATTCGTTTTGATTTGATGGATGCTTTTATAACCCGCCCTCCCCCTTTTCTCTAACATCTGAATTACCACAACGGCATGAATAACACATTTCCATATCCTGAAGGCAATGATCAAAATAGTAGGTACTACCTATTGATCACTCATTTTGTGCTAAGTGCTTTACTAGCATGATTATCTCATTTAATCCTCACAGCAAACTATATTGTATTGACCAAGAGAGGCTCTATTGTGTAATTGACTCGCCCAAGGTCACCATAAGCAGTTGGTAGAGCTTGACCTTCCACTACACTCCTGAAGGGCAAGATATCAATGGGTGATCCCGACCATCTGAAGGGCTGAGTCCCCACCTATCGGACTGCTTCCTTAGTTTGTTCAACACATTTGAGGCCCCAGAAGAAAGAACAGCTGAAGCCTCCCCTTTCCCACCCTGTAGAGCTGGTTCCATGACTGAGAAATAGCCCATGATCTAGCCAGCCATGTGTTTCTTAAGAAAAATAATAATTAAAATTCTCACCAACAGCTTTTAAACATCTTAGAGAGAATTTGTAGCTGAAATACAGTACAAACAAAATGTGTGAAGCACAGTACAATCTGGTGGTTTGATTTTAAGGTTGATCCATTGCTGATTATTAGTTTGCTTTGATAACCAGTTTTACTTTGAGGAATCCTGGAAGTTGTCTCTCTACAACTTCGAGAACTTGTCCTGTTTTCCCCTCTCAGCCCCGTAGCCCCGGACTGCCCTGTGTTCACTCGAATAGCATTTCCAGTGTTGGCCTGGCAGGCCGTGTCCTTCGTGCTGCTTAATATCACCTGGCCTCACTGCTGAGCCACAGACGCTCTAAATTGTCCCCTTCCAGCCTTGCCCCAGTAGCTCTGCATGTAATAAAGTTCAGTAGGAAGCAGAAGGCTGGGGAAGGATCCTGCCTAAGCCGCAGGGATGTCAGAATAAGAAGCAGGTGTTGTCACAGGATAGGTAAGGGGGGTGCGGATTTAATATGACTACTCCCCACCCCACGCACACAGGGCTTGCTGTGGCATGAAGAGTATAGATGCTGGGAGGAAAACGGAGGAGAGCTTTGAAGTCAGAACTTCAATTTCTGGTCTCCTCAATGGGGATAATAACACCTACCTAATAGCAGTGTTGTATGGTAAGATGAGTAACGGACCGAGTCATTCCCATTCTTGTAATTTTAGGATATATGAATTGGAGGACGCTCTGAGGCAAAAGGGTGGGGTCAGGCATACCTAGGTTTGTCCTGACTTGCAACAGACTTGTAACTAATTTAGCAAATGTGTGAATTTATAGAAAAATTTTTAAAGCTTTAAAAAATATATATTTTATTTATTTATTTTTAGACAGGGCAAGGGAGAGAGGAAGAGAGGGAGAGAAACATCAATGTGTGGTTGCCCTTCACACACCCCCCCCCCCCACTGGGGATGTGGCCTGCAACTCAGGCATGCACCCGGACTGGGAATCGAACCGGCGACCCTTTGGTTTGCAGGCCGGTGCTTAATCTACTGAGGCATGCCAGCCATGGCTATAGAAAATTTTTTCAACTTCCTGTCCCTCAGTTTCTTTATCTATAACACAAAGTTGGAGCTACACCCCACTGTATGGAGTATAGAAATAAGACATTATATATAGAAGCAGCTGCTGCAAGAACTGGCATACATATTCCAAACTCCTTTGTTTCTCCTACTAGAGCTCCCATTATCTTTGGCCACTGGGTACCAAAGAGCATGAGGTGAGGTGAGATTGACCCCCAGATGTGCACTCGTCTCCTACCTCCCACTTGATAATAGCATAACAATAGCACCTACTACTACAATCACCACTTCTAATGTGAATACTTTAATCACTGGTGCTAGTGCTGCTGCTACTCTGGTATTATTTATTGAGCACTAATTTTGTAGCATCTGTAAAGGGTACTATGCTATGCCCTTTGCCTGCCTCATTGATTTGCATCTCAACATGCCTGCTTTCTATCAATGTTTTATTGCATGGCCTTGAAAACTAGCTATCCCATTCCAGCCCAGGGTGTTGGCAGGGCAGGGTTAACACATGAGGCCCCCTTAGGAAACCGTAAGGTGCAGAGGCTTTTGGGGAACAGGACTTGGTCTGGCATCTTTTGTTGTCACCTGTCTCAGCCGCAGCACCTGCCGGGGAGTCCCCGTTTGAGAGATTTCACAGCTCGCCACCCTGTTCTGGGCCCTTTTCTTAGTGTTTCACTGCAGTATTTTGCAGGCAAGCATTAATCCCCAGGTCTTCAGGATTTGAGTCAGGCAGAACGAAATCTCAGCGCTGCTTTTCATGCTGCTAGCTGTTCTTAACGTGGTTCCTTTTCTTTTGTTCCAGTTATTCTAACTTCCGGAACACAACAGAAACAAAAGCAATTGTGAAACTACGTCCTTGGTTGTTATTAGCAGAAAACAAAATGATATCCATTTTTATTCTGTTGAACGTGTACTCAGTCTAAACAAAAGAAATTGATGAATTAAAGTGAATAAAATACGCTGTCCTCAGCCTTGCTTTAGACAGATAAGCAAGGACAATTAATGTTAAAGTTGTTGTTCCATTGTTTCAGTATTCTATCCTTGAGAATATCTAATTGATATTCTCAAAGGTATCTGAGATTAGATAACTATTTAAGATTCCCTTCTGGATTATTTTTGGTGCTTAGTGGAAGTTTATTACCTGCAGGCATTCTGAGGTAAATGAACTCCAACGTATTTAATAGACATACATAATGTCAGGACTAGAAAGAAAGTTAGGCATTAGATTTTTCTGGAGCAACCCACCTCACTTTACAACTGAGGAAACCGAGGCCCCGAGAACCTTGGGATGTGTGAGTTTTGGGAGTCAGGGGAGTTTTCCTTGTAATACAACATTTGCTTCTCTTTACATTTGCTCCTTTGAAATTATTTCTAAATTGCACATATTGAATAAGAAGTCCCCCTCTGAGTTTTAAAATATCAGATTCTTTCAATAGTATAGTAGAGAAACACTGCCTTGATCAAATTGAACTTGCTTCTTCCGATTCCCTCTGGGGCACAGAAGAAGGGCAGAAAGAACAGTGGAGTTATACTAAATATAAATGAGGAATTACCCTCTTTCCTTGACATAAAGAAGCTTCCAGAGCCTTATTGCACCCTGCCTGGTTGGGATTTGCTGTGGGTGTATGTAACTCCTGTGTCAGGACCTGGGTTCACAGGAATTAGGCCCGGATTACTTTGAGGGACCTGTTCATCCTTCTCCCCTCAGTTTCTCAAATGGAAGCCAGACATGCTAGCTCTCCAGGCTTAAAAATATTTTTAACAGGAACCTTTAGCAGGAAAAGCACCCCAGTAAGATCTGAAGGCTCTTTTCTGTGCTTGGTTCCTGCCATTCTCCTCCCTATTAGCTCCCACCAGTCCTGGTCCCAGACTCTTACCTCACGCATGCTGGCTCCCGTAATGCCAGTCTTACCTCCTGACGGATGCTGACAGGTGTCCCCACACTACCCTTTCAAGGATCTGAACAACATGGTGACTCCATTCCTGCCCTGGTTGAGGAGCGAGAGGCTCCTGGATGAACACCAGCTTTGTCAGCCAGTGGGTCACAGTCTGAAGATTTCTGCTCATCTGTTCCACACATCGTGGTGACAGGATTTCCAGACTGGAAGGGTAACGAGGTGCAGAGAGGGAACATTACTTCACCCCCTAGTTGTGGCAGGGGGCTAGGATTAGGGTGGGGATCTGATGCCCGAGCCAGCACTGCTCCACCTGGCAGGTGAATTCCACACTGTTTGAGACACCGTAAGGAAGGGGAGTGTGGAAAGGGAGTAGAGCAAGAGAGTGTACCCTTTGGCACTTCTGACCTGGACAAGCAGGACTGAGCATGAACGGGACAAAATTTTCAAAGCAAAATCTCTTATTTAAGAGACAGTGTGTCTTAGTAGTTAAGAATAAAAGATTTGGAGTTGGACAGGCCTGTGCTTGAGACCTGGCTATGTCAGTTACCTACTATGTGGCTTTGAGAAAAGTTGCCGAACCCCTCTGAGCCTCGGTTTTCTGATTTATAGGTAAGAACTATAGTATCTACACCATGAGGTTGCCTTGAAAGGTTAAATGACATAATGTATAGAAGAGACCTAGAAAAGTACCTAATAGACACAAGCCAAGGTGGTAATTATTAATATTAAGACTAACCCTGTGTGATTCTTAATCTTATTTACCCTATTTAATTTTCTGGCAATTCTGCCATTTCAGTCATCTCTTTGAAATAATTCACAATGAATTAGTTCTTAAAAGCACATGGTTTTATATCAGATACAGCTGGCTTTGAATATGGGCTACAACATTTATTTATTACTTATACTGCTTTTAACAGGCTGCTCCAGCGTGGCAAACCTCACTTTTTCAACTTATAAAATGGGGATAATGTATACGTATCCAATAAAAATGGGCCTCCAGTGAAGACTAAATTGGATTGAAGGAGACTATAAATTTTCTTTTGCCCTCACCCAAGGATCTATTTTTAAATTGATTTTAAAGATAGAGGAAGGGATGGAGAGAGAGAGAGAGAGAGAGAAATATCGATCTGTTGCCTCCCTGGGTATGTGCCCTGACCCAGGGCTCGAACCGGCAAACTTTTGGTGTGTGGGATGACACTCCAACCACCTGAGCCACCTGGTCAGGATGAGAGACTAAATTTTAATGCAAGGAGGGACCCTAGCTCGTATAATGTAGTGTTCCTTGCATCTGGCAATGTGCCTGCCATGTAATTAGTGCTCGAATGAAAAATTAATAATGTATGCAATATAAGCTCTTAATACAGAATATGATACATATTAAGTGGGAGCTACATCTGTCTTACACCAGTTAAAATATATGAAGGTGAAACAGAATTGCAAGGCCATTTAATACTGTCTCACAATAGAAATCAATCTAGGATAATCTATCAAATTACTAAGATGTCTCCTTAAGTGGCTCTGACAGCTTTATTCTTAATAAATACATGCCAGGAGGATAAATTTCAGGGAAGATGGAGGTAGAAAAGGTTAATAGCTGATCCTGAGCACTTGTAGAAACCCCCACGTAGGAACAGCGGGCTCTGATGTTTAGGACTGTGGATGGGTAAACAGGGTGGAAGGGGTAATTCAGGACAGGATCTGGCACCTGAGAAGTAACTATGAAGGAGGTAAAAGGATGAGGTTCTGAATACCTGGCCTTAAATCCTGCCTTGGAAATTGGGCAAGTCGCATCTTTTTAGCCTCAAGTTCCCCACTTATAAAATAGGAATAAATGTACTTTTTAGGGTTATTGTGAGAATTAAATGAGACAGTAGGTATGAAAGTAATTAATAAAATCTGAACCGTAATAAAGAATTATCCTTGAAAATGGAATTTTGCTTTTTCCACTGAGGTTTGGTTCATTTTTTAAAGTATTTTTTCCATCTGTTTTTAAGGTTGGATAATTTCTACCAACCTGTGTTTAAGTTCCTGACACTTTAGTTTGCCATAGCAAATATGCTGTTAAGACCAACCCATGATTTTTTCATTGTAGATCTACGGTTTTTCAGCTCTAAAATTTTGTTGGTTCCTTTTTTAAGTCTGTTTCTTTTCTGCTAAGTGTCTCCATATGTTCTCTCATTATATACATCTTTAAGTCCTTGAACATATTTACAACAGCTTATTTTAAAGTTCTTTTCTGATAATTCTAATAACTGGATATCTTGATATCTGTTTCTATTGACCTCTTGTTTTGCTTGACTATGGATTAATTTTCCTGCTTCTTTGAGTATTTAGCAAATTCTTACTTCATATAGGATATTGATGATACTTTGTAGGAATACTGAATTATGTCATTTGCCTTTAAGGAGTGTTGTTCTTTCCCTCTGGGCACTGTTAAGTAATGTTGGGTTTTACTGATCACACTAGACTTGGGTGTACTCTTCATTTGGGAACATCTGTCTTCATCTTGTTATTAGGGTTTTTTTTCTTTTTGAGATTTTACTTATTTATTTTTTAGATAGAGAGGAAGGGAGGGAGAAAGAGAGGGAGAGAAACATCAATGTGTGCTTGCCTCTCACTTGCCCCCTACTGGGTACCTGGCCTGCAACCCAGGCACGTGCCCTGACTGGGAATCCAACCGGCAACGCTTTGGTTCCCAGGCTGGCACACAATCCATTGAGCCACACCAACCAGGGCCATTTTGTTATTAGTTTTAAGATACTCCCCTTACCATATGATGTGGTCCTCAGTCCTAAGGCAGAGCATGTCTGAGGTCTGAGATGAATGAGTAAGGTGGTCACCAAAGCTTCTACAGAGCAGCCTGGGTTTCTACTCCAGTATATTCCAGCATGCACAACCTCTGGTATTTTCATTTAGGTCACAGCCATCCACCAGTTCCTTTCTTCTCGACTCATAGGGTCTCACTGTTCATGTGTGCAGCCAGTCTTTGATGAGGTCTATGTGGAAGAACCTCACAGACTTCTGCATACCCTGTACACTGCAGCTTCCTCCCCTTAATAGCTTGACCCCAAATTCTAAGCATTTCAGAAATCTTCTTCTTCAATCCCTGATTCTTCAACTCAGCAAGACCGCCACAGTCAGCTTGGGCTCCACCTTCCAGCACCATAGACAGGAGTCTGTATCCACACTGAGAGCAAACATGGCCTCTCCTTGTGTGTGTTTCTCTTACTTCAGAGATCACGATACTGAGCTGCCAATGGTCCAGTTCCTGAAAACAGCAGCTGCATGTATGTTAGTATTATGTTTATTTCCAGCATGAGAGCAAATCTCACACCGTGACTCTTCCATGGCTAGAAGCTGGAGAATGAACATCCTTTCTTTTTCTCTGATAATTATTGTAGTGTCCTGTTATTTAATGGATGAAGTATCTTCTCTCATTTCTGTAGGGGAATTAATGATTAATTGTATGTTTGCTTGTTTATTTAGCTCCCTATATTTTCTTTCTTTTTTTGGTATCCCTTTTTCCTTTCTTTTGTTTTCTTTTTCATATTTATTTTGACCACTGGTTCCTATTCGAGGTTACCTCAAATGCGTAGGTAAGACTCATTCACAAAGCTGCTTGGAAACTCCTTTGAAGGAGGTAAAAGGATGAGGTTCTGCAAGAGTGAAAGGTGTTGACTGATACAACTCATCAGAAAGCGACTCACTGGAGGAATTGGCTGCTTTATTGTGAGATGTCCAGATGTCAGTAGATGTGGGTCTATTTTTATAAGCTGGCTAGTTACCTCAGAGAGAATTTTCCTAAATCCTTAACGTGAAAAGAAACATGAGCTTCTCTCATATTGAAGCACATGTCACAGGGAGATGCAGTCACCTGGCTCTGTGGGCTAAGGAAGGAAGACTGGGGCCAAGGGTGCCTTATCAGTATTTTCAATCCATCCGTTTACTTCCAGTTCCACCCTGTTCCTCAGTCGTGAGAGATAATACACTCTAAAACACTGACATGTGAATGTCTTTCTCACTGTACTTCCCATAGAGAGAAGTTTCAGCCTTCTGTTTACTGCTTTGTTAATGATTCATGTATCTCCTTTCCATCTTCCTAAATCATGTGATCAATTCAAATGGGCTGTTGCATCCTTTTAAAATACACTTTAAAAACCTTTCTATATATATTTGAGTGGGATCTCAAAAGGAAGTGGCAATGAACATATATGTTCAATCCATCATGTTCAACAACAATTTATTGTTTTTAAGTAGAGTGAAAAGACTGGATAGATAAAGAGGTTATAATTGAAAACTGGCCCTTTAAGAATTTCATTTAAGCTCACTCATCCCACAGTAGAGATGCAATTCCCATACTCAGTCCTCCGCATATTAGAACCTGGTCATCCCTCTGCCTCACTCCAGGGTCTTTTGCCTTTCATTCTAGGTCTATAGAACAGAAGTAAGAAGAAGCTATTAGCTTCCAATGACTTTACTCAAACAACACGTGTTATGTCTGTGTGACACAGTCATATAGGGAGGAGTGGAAACAGCATGAGAGAAAAACTGAATAGCTGAGGTAGGACATGAGGCCACATTTTTGTGGTTAAGATTCTTTTTGATTCCAACTTTATTTTTGAGATATAATTGACATATAACATTGCATAAGTTTAAGGTGTACAGTATGATTTTGTTTAATTAATTGAGATAACATTGGTTAATAACATTATATATGTTTTATAATTTGATATCTGTAAACACTATAGTGTGCTCATCAGCACAAGTCTCGTTTCCTTCTTTTACCATATATTTGACCTTCTTTATCCATTTTTCCGTCCCTCACAAACTTTTTCCTCTCCAGTAACCACCAGTCTGTTTTCTGTATCTACCTTTTTTGTTGTTTTTATTTGTATGGGAACCGAAGTCGCTTTCTTGCACGTTCTGAGTTGCATGTTAGTCTAGACTCTCTCTGATTCCCAGGCATAGTAGTGGTCGCCCTATCATTTCCAAACCATGAAAACAATTTTCAGGGCTCTCGCCTGCCTTTCCTGACTTCATTTCAACCAAATAAACCCATTTGGGAACACCCCGAAGCAATGTTCTTCCTGCCTCATTACAGCCACATCTACACATCAGCATCTGGAGCTGCCTTGCCCGTCCCTCTTCTCAGCCAGAGCATCTCATCGCCAATTAAATTCACTACAGCTCAGCTCTGAAACCTAGTCCTTGCTCCCTGATTGCTTTTCAATAGCTTGAAATCTAGTCAGCTGAGAAACCAAACTGATAACCAAGCAGGAGTCATCAGTGGAGTGAGAAATGATTGGAGAGCTTGGTGCAATGCTGAGAACTGCCCCATCGGAATTGGCCCTAGATGTGAAATGAGCCTTTGTAGCACTCACTCGAGAGCGGCTGTGACTTCCTACACTTGGGTGCTCTGTTTCTGTTTCAAATACCAGGGCTCAAGAATGGCATTTAGCTGCCTCTCGGGGACTCATGCTGTCCTTTGCTACCTCATGTCAGCGTTGTTTAAATGTTTGCCTAAGAAGCAAAGGAAAAATCAAAGCCATAAATGTAGGGGACTCAGCAATGATGTCTGCAGTCAGCTTTCAGCTTTCAGCTCCCTACCTCTTCACCCATCAGTTCTGCTTCCCCGGCAACTCTCAGCTTGATTATACATATAATGCCCCAGCTACCTAAGGCTCCTCTAGGTCCCTTCCCAGACCATCTGGAAGATGTCAGAGCTGGAAGAGACGTTGAAAATCATCAAGCCTAAGACTTCCATTTTATAGAATTGAATAAGCAAGGAATGGCTTTTGTACAATAACAGAGCAAGTTTATACTCTGGCTAAGGGAGGAATTTGGACCCTTGTCCTGGGCTGGGACGTGGGTTAGGTGAGTGAGACTCTCACCACAGGTGAAGAATGCCAGAGGACACCAATATATTCATTGTCAAGAGAACTAATATTTTAATGAAATATTTTAAAGAGTCAAAAATAAGTGCAAAAAAATCATAATGAACAAAATAACAGAATTTTAAATAAAGATGCAACCCAGCAGGGCCAGGATTAAGATAAGGCACATGAAAAAGGGCCGGACAAGTAGAGGCCTGGACCCCGTTTTTATTTATAATTTTGATATTTTGTTCACCGTGGATTTCTTTGTGCATTTTCATTGTTAAAATATTGTATTGAAATGTTCTCTGTTTGGATTACTGAGATCTTTGTTGTCCCCTTAAGTTCTGTTCCCAGTTTGAGTGCCTTACTCTAGTCACAGCTCTGTTCTTAACTCACAGACCTGGTCCCTATATGACCCTGTTTCGCCTGCACTTTCCTGTCAGTCTTCCCACTTTGAACCCTCTCTTCCCCAGCGTTACTGAGGTATGATGGACACATCACATTGTGTAGGTTTAGTTCTATAATGTGCAATGATTGCTCCAATGGTGTTAGCACCTTGATCGCGTCACATAATCAGCATTTCGTGTGTGTGTGGTGAGAACATTTAAGATCTACTCTCTTAGGAAGTTGCAAGTATGTAATACGGAATCGTTAACTTTAGTCACCATGTTATACATTAGAACCCCAGAACTTACTCGTTTGATAACTGGACCCTTTGACCAATATTTTCCCATCCCCACCACCCGAAGCCCCTGGTAACCACCATTCTACTCTCTGTTCATTTGAGTCAGCTTTTTAAATCCCACATGTAATACAGCATTTGTACAGTATCGTACAGTATTTGTCTTTCTCTGGCTGACTTATTTCACAGAGCATAAGGCCCTCCAGTGTCGTCCATCTTGTTGCAAAGGGCAGGATTTCTTTCTTTTTTATGGCTGAGTAATATTGCATGATACATACATATATATATATATATGTATATATATATAGTGTGTGTGTGTATATATACATATATATGTGCATATATGTATATAATGCTGCAGTGGACATGGGAGTATAGATATGTCTTTGAGATCCTGATTTCGCTTAATATCTTTTGGATATATTCCGAGAAATGGGATTGCTGGATCATATGGTAGTTCTAATATTTACTTTTTTGAGGAACTACCCTGCTGTTTTTCATAGTGGCTGCACCCATGTATATTCCCAGAATTTTTCTTTTTTACGTATCCTTTCAAAAAACTTATCTCTTGGATAATAGCTATTCAAACAGGTGTAAGCGTATATATCATTGTGATTTTGAATTTGCATTTTCCTGATCATTAGTGATGTCGAGCATCTTCTCATGAGTCTGTTGTATGCCCTCTCTTGACCCTGCAACACACCGTGCTGGGGGCTGAAAGCCTTTGTTTCGCCTTCCCAAGGATGTTGCCAAATACTCACTTGTGGTGTCTCTCAGGCCCACAGTTTCCAGCACCAACAGGAGTGTGCATAGGGAGCCAGCCACGGGGTGGAGGTGGGGGTGCATGGGTGAAGCTCTTGGAGCACTGGGGGTGCCTGTGAACCAGTTGCGGGATCCGTGGGTAGGGCGTGCCAGTGGTCCTTGGGTGGGCCTCTCAGTGACCTGTGATGGGGATAGTGGGATTCATATCCTTTTTACACACTCCTAGCCCTGGCGGTTGCTCTTGTGTCTTAGTCGCTCACTGCCCCCCTACGTGAGTCACGCAGCTTATGACTCAGCACTCTGCCTGAGCAAGACAGAAACAGGCCTCGTTGGTAGCTTCCTGCGCAGCTGGGGATGCCAGGTGCTCACTCACAAGCTCTCACTTTCCTCTGCAGGAGAGATGATGGGTATTGACACTGAACTGTGCTGCCTTGGAGGCGTGACGCAGGTAAAGTTTAACTGTTTCTCTTGTTATTTTCAGTGATCCAGTATCAGAAATTTTTGCTCCAATGATACTGGAACTTCTTTGCTAGGCTCCTGGACTTCCACAAAAGCCCTCTCATTTGTGGGTGATTGTCTAAGTCGTGGCTGACAGAGGTGGGAAGTAGTTTGGGGGCTACAGCCAGGATCAAGGTCTGTCTGCTTATTGCCTAATACTCAGGTGGCATGTCACTTGGCATATGGCACTGGATCCCAGGGCTCTCACAAAGGCACATTTGTCTGTGGACAGATGCTGAATTATTATTGTGTGTGGATGGGGAGAGATATAGGGATAGACATCTTATTTGACCATCTTGCTGATATCACTCCTCCTCTAAACCTCCTGATTCTGCATTTTTTGTTCCAGTGACTTTCATTCTTCCCACTGAACCCTGGGCTACTTGCCTCTTTGGACTTTGCTCGTGCAGGTGTCTGTGCGGATTGGCACCTCTTTATTGAATCTCAGTCCTCCTCAGATCTAGGACTCTTTTTGATTCTTCGCTCATGGCTGCACCAGAGCTTGGGCTCCAAACTGCACAGCAGTGTCACCCCAGAAAGAAAAATAAAATTGCCAATACTAAAAACAGTCAGCTTTCTACGGGACCATGTTAACTAATGGGATGAGGTAAAGAAACAGAAAACTACACATGGAAAGTCAAACGTGTACCAGAGATGCACCTCTTATACACAAAAATTCTAGTCTATTTGGGATAAATAAAATTTTCCAGCACAATGTGGTAAGTTGTGGCTTTGAGGTCTTTCTCTAGGCGGTTTGCTCTGTAGGTTGCATTATTTTGACCTGCCTTTTTTGGCTGTTCCCAAATTTTGATGATGGAATAAGAAGAGTTAACTTATGAATTAAGGACCTTATGAAATCATTTTTGCTTAAGACCCGAAGTGTTTTTCCTTCACACCTGCCACTCCTGTGGATCCTACAGCTGCGTTCCATGCAGCGTGTGAAGACTCACTTTTTAAAATGGGTAACCTAGGCCTGACTTCATTGTGATTCATTCCTATTTTAACAAATCTTAGGAATTCAGGATATCTTTTGTGTGGGATAGTTATCCTTCACACAGTATGCATATATTTTGTGTGGGTGTTTGTGTTTATTTGTTTAGGACAGATAGTGACAAATTATGCCAAAGGATGATGATGGTCACATGGAAAGAGGACCTTCAGTTTGAACTCAGTAATAATGGCAAGTGGGAAAGGACCTCTGCTCTATAATTTTTGTGATTTAAATCAACTGTTATTCTTCTTTCTACTCAAGGACTTATGTCGAAGTCCATAAGAAAAAGTGAGAGAGGGAGTCAAATACTTTATTCTGCCGAGTTCCTTAAGATACAGATGAAATGGGGCCAGGTTTGGGGCCTGTCTAGGGACAGGGACAAAGTACAAACTACAAGACTAATAGGAGAAGAGTAGTTACCAGAAGGTACTGATTAGAGTATCAGTTGAGCTACTTTAATGGAGACGAAATAACAGAGGTGTAAATAGGAAAGAAGGATGCTTTTGTTCTCACATAAAAACATCCCAGCTGCCTGTATTTTCCAGGGATAAGATAGCTCTGTTACACATGTTCTTCCAGAGATTTCTTCAGTTATATTGCCATGCCATCTTCACGGTCATTCCTACTTCAAATATGGTCCTTCAACTCTTTGTTACTGCTTTGCAATGAGATAAGGAACTGTACCAGTACACAAAATAACTACATCACTAAGCTCACTACTTTGTTCAGCTAATTTTTTTTTCTTAACCTTACTTTCTCAATAAAGAGAGCAGGATTTTAATTACACAAGGGGGCAAGTTTCTTATCTCTTCATGCACTGCAACTTCGAGTCACACTGATGGACTTTTATTGTGCGTGTCCTCATGCCTGAAGCTGGCTCCAGACCACTACGTCTGTGCCCTAGTCTATGGAAAGGAGGAGAGGATATGTTGGTACAAACAACTTCTTTCTAAGGACATGCCTCAGAAATGTCCAAATTATCTCTGCTTATGACTCTTTGGCTACATCTTAGTCACAGTGCAACATCTAGAAGACGGGGAGACTGGAAAATGTAGTCATTAGCTGGGCACTGTGTGCTCAGCCAAACCTTAAGAATTCTAGTACTAAAAGGAAGAAAGGGAAGTGGATATAGGGGACAATTAACAGTCTGACAGATCACATTTTACACCCTTGCTGTAGAACATGGGATGACTAAAACTGGTAAGGATTTGGGAACCAAATTTATAACACAAAAAGAAAAATTACAAGGCCTAACAAGGCAAAAACACTGTCAGTTTCTGGGAAATTGAGAAGGTGCAATAAACAGCACCCATCTGTACTCTTCTGAGTTCTTAGCCATTTGAAAAATAATGCAAATGGGAGACTAAAATACCAACTTTATTACTGGAGAATGTGGTTTACCTTTACACACACTGTGTTTCCAGTAAAGAACCCCAGGATTCAAAGGGTTCCCCATCTGGTGAGATGCACTGCTGAACTACTAAAGGTGGCATACATACCCCTCCCGCCGACATCGGCCGTGTTTTTCCTATTATGCTTATTAAAAGACTGAGAGCAATCAAGAATGCATGGTGTTTCTGAATAAGATCATTTCCAAAATATGAAAGAAAGAAATCAAGCTGAGCTCACCTGTTTTATTCTTCCCAAGTTTTCTAAAAATGAGTCACCTCCTCTTCTCTGGGGAGGGTTGCCTGACAGGCAGGGGAAAGGTCAGTAGCATTACACTAGCAGAGCTCCTTCCCCCTGGAAGGAGACATCAGAAGTGGAAAGGATGCCTTGCTCCCTTCTCACATTCCCTGTCTTTTGTTTTCTCACATTGGATTTAACAAGCTGATTGTCAGCCTGCGGTATAACTGTCTTCCTCATGCGTGCAGATCTGCCATCCCTCGGGATAGTCTTATTTTCACTATCATGAGGATATTTTCTAATTAATAACCCCTAATTTTTTGGATATAATCTCCGAAGCAGTAAGGAACAGTACAGCTTTTGACCCCAGAAACTTCTGCAATTGATCCAAACAACACATTTGTTTCATGTCAACACCATTATTTCCTACTTCAGGTTATCTAGCTATTTTGTCCAGTGCAGTCAATTCTAGGTTCTTCAAAGAGATCAGGCAACCATATTACAAAACTCTAACAATAAAAGGTCAAGGTAGAAGCACCACAAATTTGTGTACAAATGTTTCTCAGTACTGAGTAGAAGGTACAGTTTAAAGCCTAAATCTCTTTGCAGGCTAAATTCCAATGACTTCAAAGTTCAAAGGAATTAAATTTGGAAATCAAGTTCTCTGGCCTTCGTCATTTCCTCTCCAAGTTCTTATTGGGCTTAATCTCAGCCAGAGGGATGACCGGGCTGGAGCGAGGACTCCTGCAGTAGCTCAAGCCTAAACGACCTTACGACTACGGGCCCTTCAGGACCTTAGGAGCTGAGCTTGTTCAATACCATGCCTCTTATGAGCCTCCCTTTTGAGAAATTCAAAGACATAATAGGACTCATATGATCACTGCTGCACTGGCTCACACCCAGGAAACTTTGAAAATGATCCAGTCTCGGCCCCTAGAGAAATTATCCCACACAGAATCATGTACTTAATGTTGCCGAGAATTACAACAGGGACTTGGTGGTGTCAATGTGGAGAAGGGAGGGTGGAGAAAGGCATTTTTTGTTTCGATCTAGAGACAATAATGCTAGTCGTCTGGTGCCTTGTCCAAAATCCATGACCTGTGTCTTACAAACTTGGAGGTTAAACTTGACATTATGAGTTGACTATATATGTGAGGAGGTGAAAAATGATGAGTCAAACTGTCTCTTCTCTTACATGTGGCATTTGAGGCATCACTGCTCTCTTGCAAACCTAGAAAAATATGTTCGTGGCCGCCCCGTCATATCAGAGGTGTCTTCCTTTCCCGTCTGGTGCATTGGAAAGCCTTCCACTGCCATTTCTCCCTTGAGCCCCATGATTCTGTCTCTGTGGTACTGAAATGAGTATCAGTCACATCTAGTGATGTGAAGTCAGAGCGGCCTTACACGCAAATATTCTCTCACCTGGCTCACTGTGGCCTCGTGATATGACATTGCTTAGACCTAAAAACCCTCTTCCTAGAGAGGAGAGAGGTTCTCTTTCAAGTGAAATGAACCAATCTTGATCCATATTTTCTGAGACCCCATCATCTGGTTGAAATCACTGTCACCTACATCTTTGCTAATCACATTGCTATGGCTGGTATCTCTGTGGAAACCCCAGTGCCTCACCCTGTACCTTTGCTGAACTTGAGATCCGAAGCCTTTTTTGAGGAACTGTGTACCTTTCCTGGGCCTGAGGTATGTGTATTTCCTAAGAAGTTTGACCTTTTTGCTGAGGCCCGCAACTTGCGCCTTTGCTGAGCACTTGCTTTTGTTTAAAATAAGCATGCTAATGCTTCTTTCCTTAAGGCGTAGTGTATTCATTTGCCGGTATTAAAAAAAAAAAAAAATCCACTTGCCTAAGGACAAAGCTGCCTTAAGGGGTAGGATCTCGTAATGCACAAAATCCTGCTTGCAACCCTAAGGCCTGACTGCCATCTGCCCTGGTTAAAACAGGTGAGAGTGAACCAAACAACTCTCAAAACTAGCTGTGATTTCGAAATTAGGCACCATGACAAAGACGGAGGTAGTAAAGTCCAGACATTAAGCAGAGCCAGAGTTTGGAAGTCAGGCAGAGGTAAATTCATGCTCCCAACTCGGACACATAATAACCGAAGGACCACAGGAACTGGTATCTTTAGGCCTCAGTTTCCTCATATATAAGAGGCAATTTCAAAATTACCTCATAGAGGACATATGGGGATTAAATCTGATACACATTTAACAATTAAAACACTGCCTGGCACACAATAAATTCTGACCTTTATCACCATAGTCATCTTCTCCAGTTTTTCCTTTCTTTGCTTTCAGTTATGTCCAGGGCTTCTGCCTTTTGAACTTAAACACCTTAATATCCCAAATAAAGTAAAATTCCTCTGGGGTCATCTCTATTTAAGCGGCAGGCTACCAGTGCTACCCAAACCATGGTCCCTAGACCAGTCATCTCAGCATCATACGCGAGCTTGGTAAAATGACAGATTCTTAGCCTGGGCCAAGACACCCTCAATCCAAATGTCTGGGGAAGGAATCTGCATTGTGATAAGCTACCCAGGAGGTTCTAATTCCTGTTAAACTTTGAGAAGTATTTTTCTAAGTCAATTAAACAGTTCAGTGAAAAAGCCCTGAAAATGGAGGTAAGACTTGGGTTTAAGTCCTGGACCTGCCTCTTACAAGCTATGTGAACTTTGGCCAGTTTTCTTTGATAATGTGTACAGATTTCTTTAGAGTTGTATTATTCAGATTATAGGCTAAACAATATCAATGAAGAGATGCCTCCCCACGCTATAATGATTTGTATAAGAGACTCATGTATTTCTCTCTGCATAATAGCTCTGAGGTAGGATGCTGGTCCAGAGTGAGTTGGTGCCTGTCATCTAAGTGCTGCTGGTGTTTCACAGTAATAAGAAAAGCATTCCGGGAGACTCACGTGTGGGAGGATTAGGGTTAGTGGTAAGATTCATTGGAGTGGAGATAGAACGCTGCCCCTGGGTTCCTAGTGCCCTATTTCCAACCATCCTGCTGTAGAAAAAGTCCAATCTTGTCTTTATCAAGCCCCAAACAAAGGTCAAGTTCCAAATGTTCTGTGCCATTGCTTCAGCCCAGATTTAAACTTAGTCCAGTCCAGACTTTTATCATCATCTGACTAGCTTAGCTTGTTTTCCAGCTGTGCCTTGGCTGGGGCCCACATTTGGAGTCTGCACAGACACAAGCTGCAGGTGGCTGCTAGTCCCACATGGCTGCCACGGAGAGAGAACACGTGAATGAACGGATGAGCGGATGAGCACATCGCGTGCTGACAGAGGGGGTGGGGAAGAGAGAGATTCTTTGTTAGGCTGATGATAGTATCTTGGGCTTGGGACAGACCAGGCAATTCTTTAAACTAACCAATCAACTTCCACTAGCTCCTGATGGGTCCACTCCTAACCAATCTGTTTCCTAGATCTTCTGGGGTTGTGTCCCTTATTCAATATGATCCTTTTCCCAGCCTATAGAGACAGGCCTTTATGGTCACCATTTTGGGTCCTATTGCACATGTGCTTGCCCCCTTCTATAGTCTGGGCAAGTGGACTGGGGAGATTGAAAAGCTGGTGGGTCCCTCTTCCCTATATGATGGGGGCGGGGGGAGGTAGGGGAGTGGTATTAATCCTCTTCAAAGAGGGACAATGCTGTGATCCCCTCAGGTGTGTGTCAAGCTGTAGCTTCCTGGTTAAGCAGGTCTACGCTCCCTAGTTAATTATTCTTAACAATGTTGGATATCCTTTTGTTAAGGAAAATGAAACGACCAGACACCGAGGGGTTTAGGAGCACGATCTTTATTTATGTGCACGGGCCCAGAGGAGACAAACTCCAAATTCTGAGCCCAGCACAATAGCCCCGCATTCCTTTTATGCTGGGCTAAGTGGGGGAGGGTACTGGGAGGTGTAGTATAGATTTGGCGCGAAGGGGCTTACAGAGGTGGGAGAGAAGCATTTACAGCATTAGTCAGGGCAAATAGCATTTCATCTTTGGTATCGGCCTTGATTCCCTCTGCACTTTGCTCCCTTTCTTTATTAATATTTAGCTACCTATGCTAACTTAAGGACTCAGGATCCTTCTGTCTTGATTTTCTGCTCTCTCCTGAAACAAAAGTTGTTTTGAGTGTGTGGTTGACCTGGGCTCAGTGACACTGTGTCAGACTTCTTGCCTGAGGGAAAAGGGAGAGAATAGAGGACTAGCAGTTTTCTTCCAAAGAAATGTTGCAAAAGTTGCATGTATTACTACTGCTTATATTCCCTTGGTGAGAACCTGGACATTTGGCCACGCTATGGCAAGCTTGGAAATGTGTCTGTGAACTGGGTGACCAGGGACCCTGGACAAATTCAGAAGCGGTGGGTGTTCTGATTCTAACTATATGCCTATAGCAGAACACCTCGCACACAATAAGCACCCCACAAATACTCATGGTAAATGGGCTAACATGGTGTTAATGAGTCAGACAAGGTAAGCATGCATGCAAGTTCTGGTACGTACATAGTGTATGACCTTGGGAAGATTATTTCTCCTTTGAGATTCAATTTCCTGATTTTCTAAAGTAGGAGTTACAGTGCCTTGCCATACTGTCTTGTCTTTAGGACAATGGAAGTTTGCCCAGTTTAGGCCATCTCCAGTCCTGGGTCCAAATGCCTTTTGATTCTTTTAGTCACAATGAGACAGGAGACACCCAAAATCAGAATGTTTCTCATGCCATTGATTCCTCATCAAACACAACTTCAAGCAACAAACTACAGTTGCTGTACAACTTTTGACCCTCAGCCCGAAGATAAGAATCTTAACCCTAGGGCCCATTTGATGGTTGGTGGGGGCACGCACAGCAGAGACCCTGCCAAGAGCCAGAAGCATAGCCCTCAGTTCCAAAGGGGGAGGGGTGTTCCCATCCTTCCATTCAAAACCTCGAAGCAGAAACTGTGGACCAGTGATGAAATATAATGATAATTCTCTACTGTCTTATTTGAGGTATAAATAAATAAGCTCTTGCCTAATCAATTTACATAATTTCAAATACAAAAGCAAATAAATATGCTTTCTATAAAAGCGACATTATTCTGGCAGAGGAGAAATGTAGCCTTGTTTTACAAACAAGGCAAACACATGCCCTGTTGAATGTACAGTTCTTTATCGACGCTGGATCCATCTGTCTTGAAATCAAAAATGCTTTGGTACCTATTTTTTCTGCCAGCAGTTTTCCATCTTTTGGAAAAACAGTATTTCTATATTCTCCAAGTTAATAAGGCCAAACGCATTTGTATTCTCTTTGCTGTCTGCTTCCTTCCTTCACAATAACACATCAGAGGCTGGGAGTAAGAGGCTACAGTACTCTAGGTGGATCATTGCATTGCTGTGATTTGGCTCCTGGGAATTCATTTTCCCTGATTACTAAGGAAAGTCTCTAGTGGTGAGAAGAGAGGCGCGGGATTAAAGAGGAAGGCTGGAGGCTGCCTTAGCTGGTAAGCTTGCATGTAGCTACTTTATTTGGGAAGTCATTCCGGGGAAGAGGAAGGCAGGTCAGGGAGAAAGAAACAGGAAAGAGGGGAACACCAGGGCAAAGATGTGTTTTTGAGTTGTCTGCTGCTGCAAGCAAATAAAGGTCAGCTATGTGGGACCTTCTGAGGAAATTTATGATGTGAATCTTGGAACTGTCTGCTTAAGGAATAAGAAGGGGAACAAATTACATCGTCAGTTCCCAGGCCCTGTCGTCAAGGTTGGACCCATGGGGTTCATTCTCCTGCCCTTTGGTTTCCATACCCACCTCACACTATGGCATCTGAGAGACCCCAGGGCAGAGACTAAAAGGCCCACAGAGCAGCTGGTCCAAACCTGTGCACAACTGGCCCCTGCAGCTGAGGTGACTGCAGGGGTGGGGGCTGAAAGTGTTTAATGTGGTGCACGAGGGTCTTCCATACAGGTGCCTAAACAACATTTCTTTCTCTGTCATTTTTTTTTTTAATTCTCACTTGAGGATGTGTGTATTGATGAGAGAGAGAGGGAGAGAGAGAGAGAGATTGAGACATTGATGTGAAAGAGGAACATCATATGTGCCCCGGCTGGGGACTGAATCCATGACCTTTTGATGCATGGAACGATGCTCCAATCAACTGAGCCACTTGGCCAGGGCTACTCGGTGTAATTTTATAATAATAATAAATAATAATAATTCGCATTTACCTGCTATTTGCCACATGCTGTTCCAGGCCCCTTTCAAACATGTTCTCATTTTATTCTTTGCAACAGTCCTTTATGATAGCTTTGTATTATCTACATTTTACTTTGAAGAAACATGTTGAGAAAAGTTAAATATTTTATCTAAGGTCATAAGACATTTACATGCCAACAATTTCTTATCCTTACATTAATTCAGAAATTTTGTTACCCTCCAAGACATTAGGCATCTTTTAATCACTTTTGGCCTAGCATTCACTAGATTAACATATAAAACTGAAGCAAAGGTTTTACAAAATGATACTTCTTCTTTTTACATGTACTATAGTTTAGTGTTTTCTACTCTGTTCTATTTGTGTGGGGGGCGGGGGTTGTATGTATATGTGCTGCTTGCTGCCCATTAAGTTGACTTCAGGTCGGTGAGGTACAGCTCGTGCACACTTTGATTTTCTCTTCTGTAAACATACGATACTGCTTTCCACGTCGGATGGGATTTGTGAGGCTCAGTGAGGTAATATGTATCACACAGTAGATGCCCAGTACATGTTAGCCAAACATATCCTTGGCTACTACACTACCCCAAATGCATTGCTTCCTGCTACAAATCTCCTGAAACTTTTCTTGATCCTCATACGGCCCAACCTTTTTGAGCAGCCGCTCTTTGCTATGGCCAGTGGCCGCTTTCTGAAACCTAGAGGTGACTCTGAGTGCTTAGGGTAAACTGAGGGAGGGTTTTCAGTTAAAGGCATGGAAGCTTCTCCACAAGGCTGTTGCTTGTCAAGCATGCACGTATGCAGTCTTTAATTCACCACATATATCTTGAGACGTGAATATACTCGAGATTGTTTTCTATCATTCTGTGACTGCATGGCACATAAATGCCTTAAAGACCAACTGGCCACCTTCGCTCAGATATGCAGGCTAAAAAAATGCCCTTTATCTGGAACATTTCTAGACTTGAGGCAGAGACAAAGAAGAGATGAAAATCATGTGATGGGTCTTCAGCCCTGGCCATGGCAGCTGTCCTTATGCTATTGACCAGAGTTAATAGGCCTTCTTATGAGTTCAGCACCGTGGATGTATAGTCCTCTCACAGAGTGGGCAAACAAAGGGAGGGAATCCAGAATATTGAACAATCAGTAATGCTGGCTATCTACCACTAGGCACAAGGCCCTACATTTCAGATCAAACTCACCAGGTGTGCCTGTGCACCTCAGCTTGCGTGAACACGTACACCCGTCTGCCCACTCACAAGTATTCCAGGTCCATCGGCATCCCCCAAAACACTCACGAGGCCCCACTACTGTATCTGATGATATCATTTCCTCTTGCTGAAATATCTTTCCTCTATATTTACCTGCTGAAATTCTATGGATGTGTGTGAGAATGTGAATAGGGAATTCAAAAACAAGGAAGTACAAATAGTTAATAACACTACCCGACCTCACAAATAACATACAGTACTAAAGCAAAGGGATTCTATTTGAAGCCTAAAATATAGAAAATGATTTAAAAAGAAACATGCATTGTTGCTTAGAAAAGCATACAGGTATTTTGACATACTGTTGGAAGGAATAGATATTCTACAGCCAGACATTTAATTTATGGCAATATATAATAGAAGGGCTGAAAATTGCATGTGTAAACATGGACACTGCAACCTTTTTAAATTGAAGAAATATTGAAAGATTGGAAAGAAGCTAAGTGTCTCCCATGACTCTCTAATCCCTACTCTGCTTTTTACAGATTTACCACCACCTCACGCACACACACTTTCGCTTGTTTATTATCGTCCTCCCTGAAGAATGTTAGTTCCAAAAGGACAGAGGCTTTATCTGTCTTGTTTGCCGTATCTCCAGTCTCTGGAACACTGTTAGATACATAATATTCACGTGGTAAATATTTGTCAGATGACTAAATGAATTAATTGGGGGTTCCGATTGAATTAGGAATAATACATCGACAAAACAAAAACTTTGTTGATATTAAAATGATGTTTTTGTAAAACATTTAACACATAAGAAAATAGCTGTAATAATAAGGACACAGAAATACAGTGTCCTTATTACTTATCTTAAACTGATGAGTTTATGATCATTTTTGTTTTCTTTTTAAAATTCATCTGTATTTTCCAGATAGTTATCAATGAACATGTGTTATTTTTATAATTAGACAAATGTTATAGAAAAGAGAAAAAAATTCCTGGAGATCCAATTCAAATGCAACCTGTTCTGTTCACTGAGCTCTCTAATATTGGCGACTTTGGACTCTCCATTCCCCAGGACACAGTCACTGTGGCACTCCCGTGTGATTTCTGAAATACACAAATAACACACTTGTCTCATTTTTTAATCTGTGTTTCTCTTGGACCAACGCGCATTGCCACCAGTGTCCGGTGTCGGTAGAGGAATACAGTGTTCTGAAGAAGGTGGAGGGATAGGAAAATGAATACGGAGGAAGCGAGCAGGAGAATCTAGAGATATCAAGGCATCAGAGAGATCAACAGAAAATCAAGAACAATCCCGGCTTCGTTCCTAAAAATGACTCTAACAAGTTTTTTTGTCCTTTAAAACATTGCTACCTTTAGCATCAAAGAAATCTCCTAGACTTTTCTGCTGGCTGCATGTGAGATCATTGATGTCCACTCTAAATGGGTCACAGGAATTCCCCATTCAAGAGTTTGACAAGTACCAAGGAGGTCTCTTTTATGCTACAGAAAAGATTAGGCAGATAAAGGATCAAATCATTCAAAGACAAATAACCACATTGGAAATGTGGAATTAAGACTTTAGGTGCCAGCTGGGCCAGTTACCCTCTTACCTGTGTTCACTTGGCACTTCCCTCTGACCTCTATGAAATGCAGCTGCAGTGGGAGCTGGAGAAGAGACATAGAATCCTATGTGAAGGGATCTTGACTTACTTTCCAACGGATGTGCCACAATCAATTATCCAAATGGGAATTGAACTTCACTATAGATGCCCAGACAGGCGTCACAAAAATGTCAAAGGTGACGTTTCTGCGCTGTGCAATTTTGGAACTGTTTGCTGAGATCTGCCTCAAAACCTAGTGTCAGTTTCATCTTTTGTGTTGTATTTTATTTTTTGACCAAGCCAAAAAAAAAAATCATTCAAAACCATATTTGGTGATGGTAATTGAGCCTAATTACTCTTGACATAAAAAGAAGGAATCAAGAAGACTGAATGCATTGTTAAGTGTATGAAGAAGGAAGAGAGCTAAAATTCACTTTCTGTGATATTAGATGTTTTTATGGAAGTCCTTCCAGCTAACTTCAAAGAACCTTATGAGGAAGACATTGTTTTTTCTGTTTTACAGATGTAAAAGCTAAGCCTTAGAAAGCTGAGTAATGTGCTGAAGGCCCCACAGATAAGTGGCAGAGCTGGACTCCAAAGTCCATTATCTTTTCATTGTATCTCAGTGCTTGCAGATGAGTCCTAAAAAGAGATTCTGTAATAGTTCTGATAAAGGGCAGCCACATCACATCTCCAGGTGAGGGGATAGTCTGTACTGTAGCCAGGAGGGTGAAAACACCTGGATCCTTGGATATATTGCCAGTACATAAAGGGTTTTTAAACATAACCCGAATAAATGAGAAACTATGGTACCCGTTAATTCACGTTCCCATCATTCTTTGTGTAATTGGACAAATAACGGTTGGTATTGCTTTTATCAAATGAAACAATATCTTTGAATGGAAACAAAAATGTTTTTACTCTCAAGGCCATGTAAATTAAAATATTTTATTGCATCCTTATATATAAATGAATGTCTTCTTTTTACTATAAAGAAATATATGAATGATTTATTATTTAAAAATCATTTTCTCTCTGTCACCACTAAATAAGCGAGGGTCATATTTTGGGGAAGGGACATCAATTACCAGCTTGCCCTGGGTGCCCACCAGAGCCATCCCAGCTCTGTCTTGTGTCACTCCTCGCTGGGAGGACTTCCCACACATGCTGTTCTTCACCTCTCTGCATTTGTCCACTCCACTGCTTTTGCTGGGAACACCGTCCCCTTTTTCATTGACTCCTTTTATTCTTTCTTGTTCAGATTAGGTGTTACTTTTTTAGGCCACCTTCCCTGACAGTCCCACAATCCAAATTGGATAAATTTTCCCCTATCAGGGCTCCCAAATAACATTATAGCGCTCTCTCTCAATTTCACTTACTATATGTTTGTTGAACAAATAATAAGTGAATGAGGGAATATTCGGTTCTATAAATCTCCTTGCATTTAGTGTTAGAGCTACCCTATATCTCATAGGAGACCTAGCATTTTCACTTTCTTTCAGTATGCAAAATAAATCTTACTTCATAAAGCCACAGTTCTCTTTTTAGCAAAACAACAGTATGCAAATGCAGTCATTTCAATTAAATGAGAATTGATGTCACAGACACAAATCTTCTAACCTAGATTTAAGGATTCTAAATGCTCAGAGATCTCATCCTCTGGAGGTCTCTAAACTCTAATTATGAACAATTAGGATGGCATTTATTTGTGGTATGTAATACCTAGAAATAGTCTGTGTTCCTGTGCATTCTAATTGGTGACTTTTTTTCTCCGAAACATTCCCTTTAATTGACTCTGGCAGTGGCAAGAAAAGATCCAATTAAGGACCCATTCTTGGAATTAAAAAACAAGTAGCAACAATGGTGTCAAAAAAGCAAGGTAAATTATAATTGATGGGATTTTACCAAGCTATTCAATGTCCTCAACCCAGAGTGAGCCCAATATGATTTTTAAAAGCATCTTGAGGGGTTATATCACAGTGTTCTTGTCACATTTTGCAGCAGTGCACAAACCTAGTGGCATGTCATCCAGCCAGACTATTGAAACGTAATGTATTGCTTTTGACAGCGTCACAATGTTCAGGGGAGAAAAATCAAAACTCTTTGTTTTGAGGAGAAGTTACAGCTTTGTCACTATCAGTTGTGTCACCTTAGCCAACTCATTTTAACTTTTCAGTGTTAGTTTATTTGTCTGTAAAACAAAGATAATACTGCCTACCTTAGAAGTTTCTGTAGAAATGAACTAAAATAACGAATATACAGGTGCTGTCACAGCACTGAGAACATGGCGTCCTGTCAATCAGTGTCTTACCCTTCTTCATCCTCTTCTCTAGTGTTTTAACAGACAGCCCTGCTAACACAACGCAGAGGTCCCTAAGGCCTCCTCCTCCTTTTACTTCTCCTCCTCCTGGGTAGATGAGACCCTGGTTCTTGGATTTTTGTATTTTATATACCAATAATATTATTGTAATGGAAGACTGAGAGAGGGTTGGCTATTTCCTTTGAAATATAAAGATATTTTGTAAAATTAATGCCATCTACTTTCACCATCATTTCACAAAGGAAAAGGACTTCAACCACAAAAACTCAAAGGGATATAATGCCAGGAGAAAAAATGTAACCTCTAAATTGAATATCTTTTATATTATGAAAAATTAGCTACTTGTGTTTATTTTGCTTTTCCCATGGAGCCAGGGGCTGGTGAGAGCTGCCATAGGGACTAGCACTGGTCTGCAGCCTGACGTAGGGAGTGATGGGCACCAGAAATCTCACATCCCGGTGGACAGACTAGGGGCATGGCTGTGAGCGGGACTTCTTAGCACACAGGTGCCAAGGTGATTGGACGTGAACACATCTTTCAGGGTCTAAAGAAGTTAAGCAAAGCCATGTTGGGTAGCTTTACCTGCCTCAGATAAGTAAAGATCAATACCTTGGTTCAGGGATGCCCCCTAGTTTGACAGAAGAAGTGCTAAATTGGCATTTTATTTGGGAGAGAGAGAGATAGATGGATTGATTTCACTTGGTGGGGGGGAGAGAGAGAGAAAGAGAGGGAATTAATTTCATTTGAGGACTCTTCCGCCTCCTTTGTAGCTTGGGACCTAGGCTGACTCCAACCTGGGTACATGTGCATGCGTTGCCATGTGTATGTATGTGTGTAGATGTCAGTGGGTGCATATGTGGATGTGTGTGTTTGCGTGCACACATACCCATGTCACGAAGCAATTATTAGTCAAGAACGATTTTGTCAACACCATAAGGTGCTACCTTCCCCTAAAAAGGAGCTGACTTTAATGTGCACATCAGTGTGGGGGCTGGGGACTCTGTGGTTTTTGAATCAAAGACTGAATTCCAAGCGCTCACCTACATCAAGGAAGAACTTTGGCTTGGAGGGGCAGTGTATCATCAGAGAGCTGAATAACTGACCGTGGCTCTGAGGGGCACCGAAACAGTCTCCCCAGCCCCAGTTGATAGGCTCTGCCAGAGTCTTGGAGGAAGAGATTCAGTCTTCCAAGCCACCCAATCATTTTGTAGGTACCCCCTACTGTTAACTGCAAATGCTTATAAAATTGGATCAATCAGGGTTTAAATTCAGGCTTTTCCTATATACGACCCATTTGAACTTGGGCAAGTTATTTAATTGCTCTGGCGTCAGCTTCCCTATCTGTGAAGTGGAGATTATTCTACCTACAATGCAGAGTAGTGTGGTGAGAATTAGAAATCCCAAATGCCCAGAACCTGGCATCGTGCCTGTCACATCAAAGATTTTCAGTCAAAATTAACCTACTATCTCTTTTCAGTTGCATTTGTTACATCAGGGAAGAAGCTATGTGTAGTAGAAGAGCTTTTATGTTTAGACGCAGAAGGTTTGGTTTGATTTTGTCTCTGCCACCAGGATGGAAGTGCCAAGGCATGAGAGACAGTAGGGTACTCAAGTGGGTTCGGCCATCTAAGTGGGAGAGGACCTGTGCTCTCGCTCCTAAAGCAGAATCTGGGTAACCACAAGCACCCTAAATTTCCATCATCTTCCATTTTCAAAAGGAGTAGAGTAGAAAAGGTGGTGAAAGGTATCCAGATAGAGGCCTTTACAGAATCCCTCTGTGGCCCCTCATGTTCCAGAGTGCGCTGGTGCAGCCACTTGTTTCCTGCGTACTGGAGACGGAGCAGGAACAGCTGACAGGAGGGACAGGGTAGCCTAAGGAGGGCTTTGGGGAGGAAGAGGACTCAGCAGTGACCTACAGAGGCCAGAAGTGGAAGAGCGCATAGGAAGAAACCAGGTGCCTCTCCCTGCCATGGGTTGGCATTGTGCAAATTTTACAAAACTTATATCTAACCAAAGTATATGAGGGGAAGATTTTGAATTGAGTGAGATTTCATTTCTACCAATTGGCCAAATAAGAACTCAAAACAGAAAATAAATGTATGCCTAGAAAAATAAGTTATATTTTTGCCTACTTGAGTTTGTGGACCAAGATGCGTATACTCTTCATAACCCTGTAGAACTTCTTTCTTGCCCTGAAATGCATTCCTCCTCAAAATGCTATACCTTCGCTTGCATTCTCTTGCCTCTGTTTGGGATGCCTGCTTCATCCTCCATTCCCTTCACTGTAAAAATATCTACTTATTCTTCATGACTACATGAAGTGACTTAGCTTCTCACAGGCCTCCCCCAAATACCCCAGGCATGGCGAGTCCTCTTGCGTTGTCCAAATTCCTAATACAGCACTTGTTTCCATTACTGTGATTATTTATGTGTGTATTTCCCTAGGCTGAGAGATTGTGAAGAGACTAAATTTTGCCTTCTATCCTTGTTTTTCAGAGCTTAACACAAAACCTTGGCACATTGAGAACCTCAGTGTATGTTTGCTGAATAAATGAACAGGTGGTGGTAATGTGAGATGATAACAAATGAGGGCAGTCTGCAAGTCAAGGATGGGCAGGAAAATGTGTAGAGTGCAAGTCTTTTGCTTTTTTAAAGAAAAATAACTAGCCACGTATAATCAGCCCATGAATCCAGCTCTAATGCCAGCAATTATCATGGATTATTAGTTACAGCCCGTGTCTCATCCACACCTTAGACCCTGGCTGCTGTCAAAAAGATTTGGTTTTGTTCATTCTGTTGATTTTAGGACTTTTCTTTTGTCTTAGGTAAGAATTCCCCTTTCCAGTTCTCTGGTTCCCTAGTACCCCACTGTGGTATAGTCCCCGGATTCCCACTCCTTAAAAAGGAGGAGAAAGACACAGCCAGTTTAGCAGGTCTTGGTTCTTTCATTTGTGAAAGGCAGAGTTAGAGCTCAATGGATATAAACTTGAATCTGAGAATGGCTGCATGAGACTCATCTGGAGGACACACCTGACAGATTCACAGACATCTCTCTAAGTTAGAATTTGTGGGTGGTCTAGGGTGGGTCCCTGTACTTTCACCAATCCTCAGATGATCTGACTTTCCACTAGTTGAAATCCACTTCTGTAGGCATTTCCTAATGTTCCTTCCAGTCTAAATTTTCTGTTATGAAAAATAGTGCAGATGAGAATTTCAGGTACCAACACCAGCAGAAAAGTTTATTTTGAACCAGTGGATCTTTCATTGCCCCTCAGATCTTAACATTTATATTTCCACTGGGGAGTGATTTGTGATGTTGAAAATGGCTGGGCTAAGGTTATTCAAGGGTAGGCAAAATAAACATAAACTTTCCATTTATATAGTGAGTTGCAAACCCTTAACACCTTCTGCTTACTTTAAATGCCTCAGTTCTTACAGCCCCGGGAAGTCATCAGGGTAGAGGTTATTACCTGGGTTTACAATTAAGAAAACTGAGACTCAAAATGGCCACGTCTTTCCTACTCAGAAGTTTGGTGGGTAAACCAGTCACATGAGTTAGGAACTTGTTAGAAATACAGTATTTCAGGCCTCATTCCAGACCTATTGGAAAAAATCTGGAATTGAGTAAGCTCCTCTTTAAACTTTGAGAAGCACTCAGGTGATTCTCCCAAGCTCTGACATCAGGTATAGCTTACAGGAGCAAAATTATCAGGAAATGAAGAGGTCATTTACAAGGGAAAATATCATTGCAGCCCGGAACTTAACAAAATTGGATTTTGCACCATTTTTAAGGCAGCTACAAGCCTCACGGCAGGGAGTCTGGGCTGTCAGCAGTCTCACCATCAGACATTCGAACAAGGAGCAACTGAGAGGAAGAGGTAAAAAAAAAATCCCTTTGGGGATGACTCTGAGAGCAGGGCTTCATGCTGATGACAAGTAAGGGGAGCTCTGTGTCTCTCGGAGTTTGACCTTGAGCTTTATTCCCTCAGTGAAATAGAAGGGAGGAAGAGCAGGGCAAAACTGGGAACATAACATCACCCAAACAGTAATTAATCATGTTTTTCAGTTGCCTTCAATAATCCTCTGTTATTAAAAAAAAAAAAAACATTTAAAATCTTTCCTGTCATTCTCTTACCTTTTCCTATTAGCTTTACCTTGTAGGAAATAATTGGAGGCGGACGTGTCCATTCCTTTGTTTATTCATTCCTTTGTTTATTCATTCATTCATATTTGCTAAGCACTTATTAGGTGCCCAGTGTTTGGGATATAAAAATGCAGGATAAAGATTCTTGCCTTCTGTTTCAGTGGGGAAGAAAATAAAGAGATGATTTTAAAAAATAGTACCAGTACCATCTTAATTTCATTTCACCTTATGTGGGGATATGCCTATTTATTTTTCAAAGAGCCTGAACTTGACATCTTCTGACCAGAGAGAAAAGTAAATGATCTAGTTAGCTCCACTCAGATAAAACCCAGACAAAACTGTGATGAATTTAAGTCTCACTCCCATATATGAGCCAATCACGGTAACCAGGGATGAGAAAGTCTAGGCCATTTTGAACCATTAGTCCATTTCTGTGACTGGAGAGGGGAAGCAGAAATTATTAGAAAGAAACATGGTGAAGAGTGTCAGAAGGGGCTATTTCTATTTCTAACAAACAATTAATTGGTTTCAAATATATCTCCACATCCAAACTTCAGAGGCTTCCAAGGACACGAATCTGTCTTTAGCTCTAGGTTCACCCTGATTTAAAGGTATGAATTTTAAGCTGAGTTTGGTTGGGACCCGAGTGAACACAAACATACTTAACACAATGCTAGGTTCTCTACAAGGGATAGCATTTGGTATCTGGCAGGTACTAAGAATCAACTCATGGGTATAATAAAATGCAATTTAAAACAAATAATGAGGGATTTCCACCCCTGGAAACATGCAGTAGACATACTTTTTCCTATTAGTCTCACTAAGTATAACTAAAAATCCTATAAATTATACAAGAAACGAACATAAGGTAACAAGAGGACAGACCATCTAGGGACCTCAGAGAAGCTACGCAGAGGAGAGTTCCTGGGGCCGTTTGCCTCACGTACACCTGACAAGGAGTTGAATAAGATAGCAATTGGATATACACAGTTTCTTTAATTTATTAATAAATAAACCTCGACCTATGTCTCACACACCTTCTATTAAAATTAACACAAAATGGATCATGATCATGAATGTAAAATATAAAACTTTTAGAATGAAAACAAGGAGAAAATCTTGATGGTCTAGAACTAGGCAAATTGTTTTTAGACTAGACACCAAAAACATACTCTATAAAAGGAAGAATTGATAAATTGGGCTTTACCAACATTTTAAAAGTTTATTGTGCGAAAGACACTTTTAAGAAGATGAAAGGACAAACTGGAGAGAGGGAGAGTATATTTGTCACTCACATATTCCGCAAAGGAAGAGTATACAGATTATATAAAGAACTCTCAAATTCAACAATCAATAAAACAACAAGTAAACAATCCAATGGGAATATGAGCAAAAGACATGAGGAAACATTTCACCAATAAGATATACATATGGCCAATAGGCACATGCCAAGACGTTCAACATCATTAACCCTGAAAGAAATGCAAATTAAAACCATTCTGAGTGACAAAAGTCAATCCTGAAAGGTTACAAACTGTTCAAATCTATTTCTGTATGATATTTTTCAAATGAAAAAGATTATAGAAATGGAGAATAGGTTAGTGTTGTCAGGAGTATTGAGGAAGTCAGGGTGGGAGGAAAGTAGGTGTGGCCACAAGAAGGCAACATTAGGGGTCCTTGTGGTGATGGAATGTTCTTTATCTTTGTCTGTATCCTTGTTAATATCCTGGCCACAATATTGTGCTAGAGTTGAAAGAGGATACCTATGGAGATACCTGAATAAAGGTACATAGGATCAATCTGTATTAGTTCTTACAACTGTATATGAATCTATAATCACTTTGAAACACAAAGACTAATGGGAAAGAAAGAAAGGAAGGAAGGAAGGGAGAGAGGGAGGGAAGGAAGGAGGGAGAGGAAGAGGGAAAGCTGAAGTTGATTCATCTTTCTAAGAAAAACAATTAATCTCAGGGCAGAATAACAGAACTCTATTGAGTTTGAGTGCAAAAAAGTGAAGTGTTCCTAAGGGCATAGTCTAGAATGAGAAATAGCAGTTGGGGTAAAGAGTTGACTTATTGAAAATAATAAATAATAAAAAAATTTGAGTTTTCCGGGGAATCCCAGGAGAGAAGCAGTAAAGAAGTCAGGAAATTAAGAAAAGAGGGAAAAGCAGAGGACTAGAAGCTTATTGGCAGAGCCCCCACAAGGGAAATAAGACCAGAGAGGAATTCTACCAGGATGAATTAAGGAGCTGTCATAAAAAAAGATATCTAAATATTCTTTTTATTTGTTGAATACAACAGCACCTCACTTCTCCAAACTTCTGACAATAACTTTTTTAAAAAAATTTTTTTAGTGTTCCTTTGGAGTCTTAAAGGACAATGGTCTCATTTCTTGTCTGGAATGGCAGTAAAAAATAGGAAATTAGAATTTGATATGATCAGGGAAAAAAAGCCCCTGAGTTGTGCAGAAAATATGAAGTCTCTGGGTATCAACCATATAGTATAAGATAGGTATTACAACTTCAAATTCCATCTCTATCATTTTGTAAAAATTATTAAAGAACAGGTGTCCCCATAAGACTGAGGAATGAGTGGATTCCCTAGTGACAGACCCTTGGGTTACATACATATATTCTGAGTTTGTGTTAGCATTGGTCAAGTCCTTTGGAGTTACAAGGATGATCACGTGCCAGTATTAGGCTATGGCCTCTCAGCTCCAAGCCCCCTGTTCTGTGCTCTTCATTGTGATGCAGGAGCTGGTATTCTGCACACCACATTCATCCTTCGCCAGTGGGACCCTGACTGGGTTCCACCCACAGGGGACCTTAGAAGGAGATTGGAAGACAGAAGGAAGTGAGAGAACTTGCCCTTTCCCACGTCTTTGCTCTCTCTGTCAGCCTTGCCTTAGCAAAGGATCATCACCTTGGTAGCAGGAGTCTGTTTCTAGTCTCCAGAATTTTTTTCCCAACATTCTCAGAAACAAGTTCATTGTGTCTTCCCAAAGATATTAGAACTAGCCAGGTTGCAACCTCTTTTCAGGTCTGAGTCCCAACTCTACATTGTTTCTTCTTTAAGTTTCTAGGTCCTAATAGCTCCAATTTTTCCCATTGTTGCCGCATCCTAAGAGGTGGTAGCTGCATCCTGCAAAACCACCTTAGTGTTACCTCAACATTCCCTTTTTCATCTTTTGTGTTCTCTAATTTTTAAAACAACTCTTATATTAATTCTTTTCTACTGAAATATCTTATATGGTTTATTTGTTTTCTGACCAGATCCAGATACTGTACTCATATAAATTATATTCACAGATGGAAGATTTTTATAAGAATACTTGGGAACAAATAGTAGACTTGGAAGATGTACAGTCCAAATGCCTCACTTTGTTTGAGACTGAGACGGACAAGAGGCGGAAGTTGGAAAGTAGCTTAGTATTGGGAGAACCATTTCAAATTAGTAACTTTTTATGCTTTGACAGTATTTATATTTTTCTAAAGAATGGATTTAATTGGGTCAGCTTTTTGCCACTAGTTATGAAATAATGCTATTGGGTGGATTTCCCACCGGACCACACATCTAACTCGCTTATTTGTCTTCTAATCCGGCCTGTTATGATGACATGGAATCAGTGATTTCACTGATGCATTTACAGTGGTCAGAGAAAACGGGATGAGGGGTGGGAAGACTAAACTGGAGGCTTCAATTTTTTCTTGAGAAGGTGCATGTGTAGGTTCCATAATCAGTTACTTCTCATTTCGTGGATTTCCCCCTCAGCTGCTACAGCCTTTGTTGCAAGCACATAGTCATGCTGGCTGTAACTGAGGCACTATATCCTGATTTCAGCTCAATGTGAAAGACCTTTATACAAGCACTGAATATACCCAAATGCTTCATTAGGTCACCTAAAGGAGTGACAGATTAACTCATGGGGTGTTGAAAGGTTATTGACTATTTAAGAATGGGGTTTAAATGGGGAGCAGAGACACTTTGGTAGGGACGGTGTTTCAGGAAATATTTCCCAAGCTGAAAAATGTGGGTCTTGGTAAGACTTTCTTACCTGCCATTGGTGTATTAGCTTATGCTAAAGAAAACTGTATTGCTTGATGTAAACTGAAAAATCCATGGTTAGTTCTTCTCTAAGTACAGCTTGGTTCAAGGTTCAAATAATGTTCCCTGGCCCCGTCTCCTAACTCTGCTTTTTTGGAGTTGGTTTGCTTCTCAGTTCTGCACAGACACACCAAAGATACTTCACATTCACAGTATCTCATCCCTAACCAACAGCTGGGAGAGTTGCTTTTTGGAGAGCTCACTTCAAAGTCTTCAGTTTGTGACTTCTTGGCTCTAGGGCACCTGTCTTGGGACATTTACCCATTTTAAAATGATATTGTGACGAGCAGGATGGAATGGGGTGACTAGGCTAGCCTGGACTGCAGGTTCTACCCCTGTGTCCCCTCTGTGAAATCAGCTTTACCTGAAAAATGAAATGGAAGTAGATGAGCAGGGGCTCTCCCACAGGAAAAACAAAGGTACCAATAGCACAAGAAGGAAGAATGGATTTGGGGGCAACAACAACGAACACCACTGTATTTTATTTCTATTACAAAGTCATGCTGAAGTAACTCTACGGGAGTACTAGTTATTGTTACATCTCTGCTTCTGTTTCTCTGTTTTCAAAATGCCCAAGAATTATGTGGCTAGTCTGAATCTTGAGTCAGCTCCTTTCTGGTTGTAGTCATGGAAGATTCACCTTTGTTCTGAGATGAACCTCCGTCCTCCACATGTGATATTTTGAGTGGTGTGCATTTTTAAGGGCCTCGACGGGGCTCTTGAGGAAATATAATTTAGCAGACTGTAGAGTCTGCGTTCTCACAATTGCACCAAGATGCACTGGCTCTAAGTTAAGAAAACAAAAAAATACAGTACGATGACCCGTCCCCAGCTTCTGTTGCTGCTGAATCCAGAATTAGGAATGTCCAGTTTAGAAGACCTGAGCAACCAGCACAGTTTGAAGGCCGAGGTTCAGTGTCCCAAAGGTGCAGCTGGACGAGTCAGGCAGTTTTTACCGACACGCTGGACATCTAGCTATAGCTCTGCTTATACTGAAGGAAGGGGAGAGGAGGATGCCTGAGGATGGGATCTAAATGCTTACCTAATACTTGGGAATGCAGGCTGGGTTCGTGGGAGTTTTCATGGTGTGCTCATGATACCAGAGTCCAGGTGAGATGTATCTTATTGTTCTTGGCCAAAGCCCGTTAGAGGAACTGAATGAAGTCCAGGGGAGGTTTGTGAGAGGGCAGGAGGGGCCTGTGGAGGTAGTTTGGCCACGCAGGCAGCGCAGCTCTGCAGGCTGGGACGCCCTGTCTGGACAGGAGAGAAAGTCCCTGCACAAACCTCTCTCCAAGATACCTTTCTGCCACATTCCATGTTTGTCCCTTTCTTCTGATGCTATCAAACCATGTCCCCAAGAGATTTCAATTATCACCACCCAGCCTGGATCTCTGTCTTAACGAGTTTTCCCTGTTTATGGCCATACCTGATAGGTCAGGGGTAGACATTAGATCTGAACTTAGGAACCTAGAATTGGCACATGGAGAGAGAACAATTTAGCCTGGCAGAGCAGACCTAAAATGTCATGTAGACTCAGGGCTTCTTGTTCATGTTTTCTTGATGGTTTAGTTATGTAATAAGACACAAGGCTGACATTCTACCTCACCAGTGCCGCTCCTACCACTTCTGCACTTTGTCTAAATGCCCCTCCTTTTCTTCTTTATTTTCCTGCCCTTTTTGTTTACAGCAAATAGACATCTTCAATCAGAGAACACATATACACTTCATTTTTATTCTCACTCAAGAGTTAAAAATACACAGCAAGAATTATAGAGGTGTTTTGTGTACTAGCCAAAGAAAAAGTTACAGACATGAAAAGTTCTTCATATACTTGTTAATTTAACACATGCCTTCCCTCTGAATCACCGAAGCTAACAGAAGGGACTGGTACTACGGCTAATCCAAACATAATTTCTGTTTGACTTTGGAAGTTTTCTCTTCTGACATTTGAATATGTACTGGTTTGCCTGGAATTCGAGTCATTCACAACAGGGAAGCAGCCATGCTGCACCTGGTGACCAGCAGCCTCTGGAAGAGCAGATGATTTCTTACCCCTGCCTCCTACCAAATGCCTCCCTGTCCTGGGTCCCCTGCTAGAGATGAGCAGGCAGGCCCTACACCCCAGAGCACAGCACCAGGCTTCAGGGAGCTGCCTACACCCTCTCCTTGTATGTGGTGCTCTTTCTCCTTAAACCTATAAGAAAAACAGCAGACATACGGAGAGGGCCTCAAATCAAAAGACAAAGCCCAAACCATATCGCACATTCCCTTAAATTCTTTCCATTACATTCTCCTTGAGGGGCATGTCATTCAAGGGGGCTTATAATCTGATCCTTGTCTTTAAAGATTTTGGTGGGTTAATCACCCATTTGATGTTTAAAAATGAATATTAGTTAAAAATTATACCTAAAATAATTTTCCAAAAGATTATTTGAAATGAATATTTGAATGACTATTTGAAAAAGTTAAGTAGTTTGTCCAAGGCTGCACAGCACAGCAAATGAGTAGCAAAAAAAAGGATCAAGGACTGATGAGATCACCTAAAATTCAGTCCCATTCAGACTGGCTTAGTAATTGTGCTGTACCCACACCAGGGAAAAGCGGCAGGGGGCTTTTAATAAGAATGACATATACCTACATATATGAAAATATGCCCATGCGTATATATTGGAAAAAGGGCAGGTTACAATGTAGTGCTATGGCATTATATCTTAAACTGCCCAACTACCTAACTAAAGATAAACTTACACCAGTGTAGAAAAAAAGTTAGCACACAGTGAATAGTAGGTACCTCTGTAGGAAGGATTGGATAGGTAGAAATGGGAGCTTTTAATTTTTATGTTACAGAAGTCAAAAAATGTTAGAGAAATGAGTAACTTTCGTTACTCTTCATTTGTTTTTGTTTTGTTTTGTTTTTTTAATATATTAAGAAGTTGAGTGCCTTTGCAACTCTTGGTGGACCTATGCTTTACAAATTTTAGATTTATAAAAAAAAAAAACAACAAATGTTAAAAACTTCCTCTCCATTTTTAAGTTTCTAATAAGTATCCCATCGATCGCATTTTAATGAATGAGGGGAATTGTTTTGTATCCATATGTTTTACTTCTTTGATCTCCTTTTGCTCTCTTAAAATTTTTTAGGCAATTTGTCTTGACATTTATTTTACATCTTTATTTTAAGTTTTTAAATTTAAATTTGATTTAATTACACTTCAATACCTGTTAAGAAATCACTAATAGCTACAAAAGTCATGCACCATAAGGCTTAACTTATTTCATCAGGTTTTAAAAACTATGTATAACTAGGGAGACTGGATTCGGAAGCACATTATAATCTGTAATTTATTTTAAGAACACATGATCAGATAAAGTGACCCTCCACTATAGTTCTTATTTTTTTAATAAATTAACCTTCAGAGGGATTGATTTTAAAAGTGTTTTAAAATGAAGACAATTTTTTAGAGCAGTTTTAGATTCACCGAAAAAGTGAGGGGAAGATACAGAGATTTTCCATATACCCCCTGTATAAATAATTTTTTAAAATAAGCTGATTTTCAGGACTACCCAGCAAAATCAGGAAGGCTGCTCAGCTCAGATGCTGTGTTGTACCATGTGTGCTGTACGGTTAAGAGGTAAGCAAATGCATTAGCTATTTAGGCAAAGGAGGAGATTCCATTTGGAGAACTGAAGTGCAGCACTTCAGGGAACCCACTTCTAGATAAAAACCAAAAGACACTGTTATGGGTAGTTTTGAAGAGAGAGAATATTATTTATAATCCAATAGCCTTAAACAAAAATGATTCTCAACTTTTCGTTCATTTCTCTAGACTCTATCAAAGACCAGCTCTGTTAGTATGTCTCGTGGGTGCTGAGATATAGCTGCATATTCCACATAAGCCTCACCTGCAAGTAGCTCATAGTCTAGAGATGGACAGTTATGGATATTACATCAATATTATATCATCATAAGGACATTATATATTCATACTGATGTTTTATTTTTCACAGGAAGCCTCTTTCTGAGCAATAAAGTTGTTCTTTATAAGCCTCCTGGGATAGGTGGGAATCATGCAGAATAACAACTGAGAGTAGAGTTAAAATCTGTTTGTACTTTGTCATTCAGACGCAAGTGCACATGTCATCATATCATTTACCTCCTTTCTTCTGAGCAAATCCTCTGCATGTCCACTACTGCTCTTTCCATTCGCTGCTGCTGTTCCAGAATGGCTCAAACTAGGCCAGACAGGGCTCCCTGGGGAAACAGATGAGGCGTGTAAAGGAAGACCGAGTGTTAGGCAGAGCTGTGTAGCTCAGCGCAGCAATCAGCCAGGCATGGATGCATGTGTCTTCCTTCACAGGTTGGCTGAAGGGGCCCTGTGACGATGCCCACCGTTTGCTTATCACATGTAATAAAGGCCAGCCCCTCAATGTCCCCGACACAGGCTGCCACATACCAGCTCACTTTGCTTCTCATAACCCTGTAAATGTGTAGACACATCTATAATAACTTAGCAACTTTCTTGGGTACTCAGGCGTCCTTATATTATTGCAGCTGGCACACGTGCTCTTCTTGCGCGCTGAGGCTGCAGGAACACTAACACTACTCGATTTATTTAGATTTAAAGTTGAAAAATTCTTGAGAGATTGGGTAGGTCAGGCTTCTCCTCTTACAGGTGAAGCCCAGGAAGGTGAACTGAACTTCCTAAAGGCACACAGCTTGTTGGAGGCTGGGCTGGTCCTAGACAAGTGATCTCTCAGTTTCAGAGACCACACTTTCCCACTACATTTTAGCTGGAAATAATTTAGTAACATTTTACAATTTTTTTTAATTGTAGGAAATACAATAACAAAATTTCGGTCAGGAACACAGATTCAGGGCTTTAGCACCAGAGGTGTGAGAGAAATTAGGCTGAGAAAGACCTGAGGATGGACGTGAAGTTGGCAATCATGACGGCAGATGGGGCTCGCGGAGGTGCTTTCGTTGTTTGGACCTCCGTGCTTATAGCTGTGGATGACGAACTCTCTAACGGCAGCGAAGTGTAAGCCATAGGCCAACAGTGGCCCCCTCCCAGCGCTGCGTGAAGCATATTGTGAGTAGAGTCTGGAGAAGTAGAGGTGTGAGGCATTCCGACACGAGCTCTCCCCTCTTGCGTCACTTACGGCCTAACATAATTGCTATTTCCCCCATAAAGTCTTCCTGATTATAGGATGGCAGATGTCAACGTTAAAAGAGATGAGTTCATGTCAAATAAATGTGGAAAATCCCACGAGATCACTCCAGATAGATGAATGTATTAAACTTTGCTTAAACAAAATGAATTACTTCTAGACACAGGCTATTCTGCAGCTGAATAACTTAATAGGAAGCAAGTACTTCTTTCATTAGTACAGTCATCTGCCTCCTATGATGTTCATTTACTGGTCCCTTGCAGGGGGGCATATGGCTGCATGTGGCTGTGATACTATCCACTGGAACTCATAGACATAGCAACTCAACCTTTGGTTTCTTTTGCCCTATAAGTAACCAAGATCATCTCCACTGGAAATTATTGGTCTTTTGAATGCATTCATTAAACAACTCAGTGAATTGTTTACTACACACTTATTTACTTTATACCCACACTGCTAAAAACTAAGAATACTAAGTAGATAAAAGACTGTCATTGTTAGTTTGTGGTGCAGGTGTTTAGGAAAATAATTATAGTATGACATAATCACTGATGAACATTACAAAATAGAAATACTGGTAAAGGAATAAATATACCTGACACTATATGTGATGCATGATAACTGCTCATTACATATTTTTGTAGAAAAAGTAAATTCCTGGTGTTATCAGTGAGGGGAGGGTAATTAGGGAAAATTTTATGGGGTAAGTTGTCATTTGAAGTAAACCTTTGAAAGCTAAGTACTTATGACCTATACTAATTAAATTGAACTCAGTTTTACCTTTTTAGTGTCCTGGGATTTTGAATATTGTGAAGCCAGATTTCATGAATTTTTAAGGCAAGCGTTACATCCTTTTCTGATTTTCCAGAGTTCCCAGTGGGAGGGATGAGCTGTCACCAAGAGCAGGTTCTATCCGCTCTCCTTAGTCCAGGACGTCACCAACCCTACTTCCCTATCACAACTATCTTCCCTCAGTCCATTCCAACCACTCACCCTGTGTGCACACAGTTGGGAGGAAAGGAAAGGCAGCAGCATCTCTCCAAAAGGCTGAGCCCTGAAGGAGCCCACAGCACTGGTCCTATATGCCATCATGAAATATTTGGTCCCTGCACACTCTCTATCACTACAGGTTAAAAATAAGATGCTGGGGAGACAACCAGGAGACAAGAAAGACAAATATAAAGCCTGACTATAGTTAATAACACTGTATTATATACTTGAAATTTGCTGGGAGAGTAGAACTTAAATGTTAAGGTGAAATATGTGAGGTTATGTATGTGTTAACTCAATGGGGTGAGTACTTTCACAATGTATATGTATATCAAATCATCATGTTATACATCTTTAATATCTTACAATTTTATTTTATAATTATGCCACAATTAAGTTGGAAGAAATTTTGAAAAATTAGGTTTCAGAATCAATAGGAAATGTTTTGTCATACGTGCACATCATATACATGTGTATACATGTGCATACATGCATGCACACAAACATTTGTAATCATAAGGAGGAAACTATAGTGCAGTTGGGTAAATTAGGTCTTTGTAGTAAGGCAGACAAACCCAGTCTCCACTATTCACTACCAGTGTGACTCAAGGTGATCCTTGACTTTATAAGCCTTTTCTTTATTTGAATAAGGGGAATAAATTCCCACCCACAAAGCTGTGATAAAGATAATCTGAGTTAATATAGGAAGACTTGCCTTTGCCTCTCAAAATCCATTGCCTGGTTGGGTGGAGAGAATGTCCCCTTCACCATGGATACACTGTGATGATAAGTTCCTCTTCCACCATTGTGCTTCCAAAGCCCACTTTCTAGCAGAGATTAACCCATTTGGAAAAGGGCCACCAGCTAATGTTTCAGTTTATGACCTCAAGGACTGTTTTGAAAATTAACCCCACATTCTTCATAGATGTTCCTCCGGCTCAGATATTTTCTTAGTGATAAGAGTTTTCTCTTTGAGTTCAAGGCTATGTCTTTGTTTATCTTTGCATCCCTTTAAGTGCCCTGCACTTGCAAAGTGTTTTCACTCAGCAGGTGCTCTTCAAAGGATTTTTGGAATGGTGAAGGTCAGTGTGACATAGAAAAAGGGCACAGGTTGTGCATTTTGAATTCAAGAACATATTCTGTCACTTGCTCGGGAATTGGGCAATTTCACCTCCTCAGCCTCATCAGTCTGAATAAGGAGAGCAGTATCCTCCTCAGAACTGTGCTATCATCAGGGGATTCATTAAAATACATCAGTAAAGAATTCACAGCAATGTCAGATATATGTCTCATTTAGAATGAATGTGTTTGCGTGTGTATTTACCCTTAACTCTTTTTTGTTTTGTTCACTTGAGATGTTTTCTTTTGGATCTTTCTGATTTTCAGTCACTCTTTGACCTGAGCCGGTGAACGTAATGAGGAGAGGCATCAGCTAGAGTCTTTGGGAAAGTTAACTATTTTCTCTGAGGCTTTATTCCTCAGTTCCAAAACTGTGATACAAATGCTAACTTCACAGTGTTACCACGAGAATTAAATGGCATGGCATCTGTACAATGACTTGCTCAGAGCAGGCACGTGATGATAACAATGATTGTCATCTCGCTAAATGCACCCGTGACACCGAGCCACTTCTTTCCTGATACAGCTCCACAATTATGGGTTTGCACGGAAAATAAGATTACCACCTTTTAAAAACTTAACTGCTTTAGGCAGCCCAAATCCCCCTCAACTCCCCTGCCCACATACACATACACACGGAGAAAATTAATTAATTTTTGTTTATCAGAGCAAGATCCAAGTTCCTTTTAGTCTCTTGTGCTGATTATTTATGTGCCTCCACTAATGAGTTAAGTTTATGCTTAAGGGCAAACTAAATGAAGAAGTTATTTCTCACTCAAGTATTAGAATCTGAGAAGATTTTAAAAGTACCTTGTTGTTTCCTGAATAAATACTCTGGAAAACAGAGAAAAGGGCAATCCCCTTGATGAATTAACTTTTCTCTAGGGTTTCAATTTGACTACAGCGTGTGGTGATGTCATCCCCTCCTCTTGGTTTCACCCTTAGAGGCAGTAATGTTAATACTAATATTCATAAAATGGCAAATACCGCTATTTCCATCATCCCAACATAAGGACACCGTGTCTGAAATTAACATAAGATGAGTCCCTTTTTTATCCAGGAGGGGAACAGCTACAGCAATTATCTGTTGTTATCGTGCACCAAAGTCAAAGTTAATCAACGGTCACCTAGTAGCCATGACTCTCGCTTCCTCTCTTCCTTCCTTTCCTCTTTCATTCCTTTCTCTCCAGCCTCCCTTATTTTTTCTTCATTCTCTCCTCCTCCCCTTTCTCCCTCCCTCCCTTCCTTCTCCCCCACCTTTTCCCTCCTTTTCTTTTCTCCTCTGTCCATTTCCTTCTCCTTCCTTCCTTCTTTTCTCTATTCCTTTAAAATATGCAGTATTTAAAATATGAGTATGACCACGTTTCAGCCACTATATAAGATTATTGGGATAAAAAAATGAATAACTGCCAAATTTCCTTATACCACAGACCTGGTAGTGAAAATTTGCTTAGTGCTTTGTAGTGTATAGAGAATTTTTGTGTCTTCATTTTAAGAGTGGAAGAGATCTCTGTCAGGTAAGCAGGGTTATCCTTTCTTTCAGATGAGAAGATTGAGACTCAGAAAACTTGAATGACATGTGTAACAAGGATATGACAGGGTAATTAAGATTTGCCCTTTATCAAAAGGGTGAAAAGAAATAAGTAGGGAAATTATACATTTAAAAATACTCCAAGAGAGCTTTATCATTAAAATAAGTCCTTGCTCGTTAGAAGTTACCCTTTTCTGATATATATATATTTTTGTAAGAGTAGTAAATGTGAAGATGCCCCCAGAAATAGTGGAATTCTCCTCTTTAGAAGGTGTGCACTGTGGGGGTGGAGTGGCATGTTTACCAGTATATTCCTTCCACTTTGGAGGCTGCACACTCTGTCTCCCTCATCAATATCATTGCCATCTGAAGTGACACACTGCGTGAAGCATCTCAGCACGGAAGTGGGGTTTATTCTGTTCTGGAAATATTTACAGTCATATAAGTTAGATACTGTCATGGAACTAGTCCAAAACATTGTTTAAAATCCTCCCTTAGAAAGTTTAAAACATTCTCTTCAGAACAAAGAATGCAGGTGCCTCTGAGAACACACATCTGGAGTAGCAGAAGCCCTTGGTTATCCACCTGCAGCCATTTTGCTGCGTACTCATGACTGGCAGGATCCTGACTTGACCTAAGTCCAGCCCTATGCTCAGTGCTTCAGTGGCCTCAGAGACTAGGTCACCTCTTCGGTAGATTTTATTGAAGGTGCTGCTTCAGAATTGGAATGTATGGTGATCTAGTCACCTCTCTTCTATGTGCAATAAAGAAGTGTCTGCTAACCAATGTTTTATTCAACAAATATTTACTGAGGGCTTATTATGTGTAGGTATATACTAGGGCCTGAGAATGCAGGATGAATAAAAACAATCTCTAAGCTCAAGAAGCTTATAGCTGGTGAAAGAGAAAGAAGGCAAAAGGTCTTCCAGTACAGAGAGAGTATGTATAAAACATAACACTACTCTCTGTTATGTGATGTTATGTATAGTGTTATATAATGTTAAGTATACTCTTAGGACAGCATCTAAGAAGTATACTTAACCTTGCCTTGGATTTTAGGAAGGAGGTGATTTCTAAGCTGAGAAATGAGAGGCCATATAATTTTTAAAAGGGGGTGGAGCCTGGCTTGTGTGGCTCAGTTGGTTGGAGCATTGTCCTGTAGACCAAAAGGTTGCAGGTTTGATACCTGGTCAGGGCACATGCCCAGGTTGTGTGTTCAATACCCAACCGGGGTACATATGAGAAGGCAACCAATTGATGTATCTGTCCCTCCCCCTCTCTCTCCTTTTCTCTCTCACTAAAAAAGCAATTTAAAAATATCCTTGGGTAAGGATAAAAAACTTTTTTTTTAAAAGGAGCTGGAATTTATGGATTACTTTTCCAAACAAGATGGAGTGACAAGAACTATGTTTAACCTCTTAACTAAGAAAACTAAATGTGCAGAAGAAGGGGATATCTGATAATCCGGTGATGAAAGAAAGTGGCCCATGAAAGACAGGGAATAAATGAATTCAGCCCTATCAATGTCCTAGCTTTCTACCTCAGGAGAGTGTTCAGGTCATGATGTAGGGAAGCAGGAAACTCAGGCAATGATTTTCCTGATGTGACAACTTACACTATAAGGAATCTTAAATGGAATCCTTGAAACAGAAGGACAGTGAAATCAGGTAAAAATCTGGATCTATGCAAAGAAAGGATGATCATAAGAAATAGTAACTAATAGGTAAATATAATGATAATTTTAATATATTAAGTTTATTTAAGAAATAAAATGTTTGAAGCAAAAATGATAGCATATTGTGGAGCTTAAAGCATATGCAAAAGAATAGTGTGGCAACAGTGTAGCAGTGGTTGGAAAGCAAAATGGAAACATACCATTATGAATTTCCTTTACTACAAGTGATGTAGTATAATATCACTTAAACATAGACAGTGGTAAATTATGCTTGACTACTACACACTCTAAAGCAACAACTGAAGTAACACAACAGAGTTAAGGCTGCTAAGCCAACAAGGAGGGAAAAACCCAAATTACTGAAAAAACAAAACAAAACTCATGGACACAGACAACAGCATAGGGATTGACTGTAGGAGCTGCGGGTGGGATGGGTGGAGGGGAGCAAAGGGAGGAAGATTAGGACAACTGTAATAGAATAACAATTAAAAAAAAGCAGCAACCAAAAAGCCCTCAGTAAACCCAAAAGATGACAGGAACAAAGTAAAAGGAACAATTGGGACAAATAAAACAACAAAAAGCAAGATGGTAGATTTAAACCCAACCACATCAACAATCATAGCAAATGTAGGTGTAAGCACCCTGATTAAAAGTCAGCAACCGATAGGCTGGATTATAAAACAAACAAACTAAAAAACAGGATTAAACTATATATTGCCTACAAGAAACCCACTTTAAGTATATAGACAAGAATAGATTAAAAGTGAAAGGGAAGGAAAGATGTATCAGGCTACCATCATCAGAGGAAGCTAGAATGACTATATTAATATCAGACAGTTTATAGCAAAGAATATTTCTAGGGATTTAGAGGGCCATTTTATAATATAATGGGACTCAATTAATCTAATGGTTTACAACAATCCTAAATGCACCTAATAACAAAACTTCAAACTAATTGGAAAAAAATCTGAGAACATAGCAAGGAGAAATAAACAAATCTACAATTTAAATTTGAGATTTCAATACTCCTCCATGAATAATTGATAAAACCACTAGACAGAAAATCAGTAAGGATATGAAAAACACTATAAATCATCTTCAACTACTTGGCATTTATAAAATACTCCACCCCACAATAGTATGTTATACACTATATTAAAGTACAAATAAAATATTTACCAAAATAAACTATATTCTCACCATAAAGCAAGTCTCAATAAATTTAAAAGATTCATGTCATTCAAAGTACTTTCATTAATCTTGATAGAATTAAATTAGAAATCTTACTTTACTGACTTATTGTACATTCTTCTGGGTTTTCTAGTGCACAATCATATCATTTGCAAATAAAGAATTTTGTTTCATCAAAAATTCAATAGATAGACATTAATAGATAGAAAATCCACAAATATTTGGAAAGTAAATAGCATACCTCTAAGTAAACAATGAATCAAAGAAGAAATGTAAAGAGATATTCCAAAGTACTTTGAGTGAAAATGAAAATGCAACACATCAAAATTTGGGGGTGCCCCAAAAGCAGTACTTATTGGAAATGTACGGTTCTGAATGCCTATTGTAGAATGGAAGAAAGGTCTCAAAACACTGACCTCTTCTTCCACATCAAAAAAGTAGAACAATAAGAGAAAATTAAACCCAAGGTAAGTAGAACAAAGAAAATAATATATAGCAATGCTGATGTGAATTACATAGAGAATGGCATGGAGAATGGCAATAGAAAAAGCAATGGAGAAAATTCATGAAACCAGAAGCTGGTCCTTTAAGAAGATCAAAAGGGCAAACATTAATCTGATACTCAAATCTGACAAAGACATAAATTAAAAGAATACTTCTTTATAAGTACTCTTGATGGAATCTTTATTAGATATGTGATTTGTGAAACAGAAAGTAATGAGCAATTGATTACACATAACAGTATGAGTGAATCTTAAAATAACCGTGCTAAATGAAAGAAACCAGAGAGAAAAACGAATATATGTGTATGAGTCCAATGTGGGGTAGGGGACAGGGAGGCAGCAGAAGAAAAGACTGCGCAGGTAAGTGGAGACATTTGGGTTTGATGGATATACTTATTATTTTAAAATTCTAGTGGTGGTTTTCTGAGTGTACACACATGTGAAAACATCAAATTGTACTGCTTAAACACACACATATATGTCAAATGTACCTTGATAAAGTCGTTTTAAAAACACACAACTCTGAGACATACATCTTCATTTCTGTCTCTCGTGAGAAGTAAACATAGGCTCCGTGGGAGCCCGTGGGAAGACACGCAACCAAGATTTGGGAAATCAAAATATCATCTCAGAGAAATTTTATCTATGTTAATCTTTCAATGCTAGCAGGGTGTAGCGCAGGAGCCACAAAGCAGGGAGCTGTTCAAGTGCTTGTGATATTCCAAACAAAAAGCAAAAAACACCTACTGGACTAGCGGATGTGGACATGCCATTTATTACTCACATTACAGGGAGTGCAGTGACACCTGGCAGGCGGATGCTAGCGAGACCACACCTCCTCCAGTCTGAGGCTCCTTATAAGGGACCCCCGGCAAAGGCAGCACAGGTCCAGGCTGCACAAACTTACGTGTGGCCTGGAGCTACTTTACATCAGTGTGTACGTGCAGAGGGAAAAGATCAAGAAACTGCTCCCAAAAGGAGATGAGGAAGGAGTCACAATCCATTCCCAAAATGGTACACATTCCTTCTGGCCAGCCCTCCTCATGAGTGGTGGGAGAGCCATGTACTGACCCCGCACAGGAGTAGCTAAATGAAAAGGAAAAGAAGGGCATGACTTTTTCCTGATGGGGAGCTTGCATAAGCAAAGACCAAAGGTAAAGGAGAGAATGATTCATTTCAGGACGGTAAGACATTGTAAACGATGTTTAAATAGGAAGATGGTAGAGACAAAGGGATATAAATGAGCAGAAAGTTCTGATTTGGCATTATGCCGACCCTGAGGAATTGGAATACACTGAAGCATCCCCTGTTTCAATAAGGTTAGTGTCATTTAGATTTTACTTGTGAGCACTTTGCATTCCAAGTTTATCCAAGATGGCAATCCATACATAGTAAATTTTCTAATAAAACAAATGTTTCAAAATGTTCTAGTCTTCGTAACATTCAGGATAAGCTCACCATCTTAATTAAGGCCATGTTGTTCCTAAATAACATGAGACAGTCAGATAAGATCCTCATTATCTGCCTACATGTGTCAATTTCAAACTTCCCAAACATTCCCTTTAGCTAAATTAATGTAGGTTTATGGTTTAGAATTTTAAAATTGCATAAACTACAAGTTTTCCTTTGAGTCTAAAAAAAATATTTGGAAAATCGGTGTGTACTTATTGGACAGGCACAGTGCTAGGTGCTGAAGTCATAAATATGAGAACAGAGCTTGGGAAACAGGAGACTGTGATTAATTAAGAGTAAGTATGCAGACCTAATCTTCTCTTTAGTAACCACAAAGCTCAATGTGCTCTGCTGAACACCAATTTAATGGAATTAGAAATTCTCTTTGAAGCCTGAAATTTCCATAGAATTGGCAATTTAGTCACCACTGGAGTGTTCACCCATGTTAAGAGAAAGTGTAATGTGGTCTGAGATTGAATTTTGCATCCTGATGACATTGTCTTAAATACAAAACCCCTTCTGTGAGGTCAAGATTAGAATGATTAGGGGCACAGAACAATTTTTCTTACAAGAACAAGTTCTAGGCTTGTAGGTCTGTTTGATAACAGGGCTTTGATCTTTCTCATTCTGTTGATCTGTAAATCCAATCACACTTGCAGTGGAGCACACAGACCTCATTCCCTCTCATGAACACAGGCAACCCTCTGAACTGCTACATGAACTTTCCCTGGGAGAATTCACGTTAAGTCTCAGGTCTTGAACTTATTGTTAGAGAATGCATTTTAGTTTTGAAAGGAGAAAGAATATAACTATTGTAAATGTTATATACAATTCAGAGAGACTGTTTGAATCAGCAAACACACACCACTTTCTAACAGGATATTTATGCTATATATTATGTGTGCATATATGTATCAGAATTTTCACTAGAAAGCAAATGTTAGCAAACTTAACCCAGTATGTCAGATTTATAGAAGTTTTCAGAATTATAGTGGAACAGAAACACAGCAAAATGGAAAATAGAAACATATAACTGAATTGTATTTCCAATGAGTTACTAAGGAAATGGAATTATTTGAAGAATGGCATTGAGACAACTGATGAAAAAATAGCATTAAAAAAATAAAAAGATCATTACTTCAGATTTTATGCAAAAATCTAATGCCTATAAGTAAAAGTTTAAATGTTGGAAATTTGAAATGAAGTATTGTCAAAAAATACCCATAGAATAATTTTTAAATAATCATGAAATAGAAGAAAAAGGATACAAAATCTGAAAAATATAACGGAAATGATTGAAAACATTGTCTATGTAAAAATTTAAACCTCTGAGGGGAAGAAAATGTCCAAAAGAAAGTCAAATAAAACAAGAGTGTATGAAAATAAATTAAACCTCTGTATGAAAAAAATCAATAATATTTGTAATGTGTCAAAAAAATAACCTCTTGATTCTAATTTAAAAATCTTGCAAATCAGCAAGAAAAAGACAAACCAATTTAAGGGAAATAGGAAAGGGTCAGAAATTAAGGATAAGCATTTTTCATAGAAAGAAATATAAGTAACTCATAAATAAATAAAAACATCTACTTCAGTCATAGTAAAAGAAATGCATACTAAAATTTTAAGATTCTGTGTTTCACATATCAAATCAAAGAGATCTAAAAGATAATACACAGTGTTGAGAAGATTGTGAAGAAATAAACACTATATGAATATAAATTGAGAAAGCCTTTTTGTATTACTATGTAATCTAGCATTCTTAGTTTTAGAAATTTACCTAGTCATACTCACATATCCACAGAAATAACTATTAGAATTTTATTTGAAAAAGCAAAAATATGCAAATAACCTTGATTCTGTCAATATGGAGTTTTTACATGAATTATGTGATAGAATATGATACAACTATTAAAGAATGAAATATATTTATATGTGTTAAAATAAACAAAACTCAAGACAGATCATTGCATGAATTAAAGCAGAGAAAACATGTACACACCTTCTATTTGAATAAGTATGATGCAGCTACAGATACTCATATCGATATAGCCATGCCATGGCAAAGAATACATATGACACTATTGATAATATTACCTGTCAGTGGTAAGATTGGACTTCTGAGGTGGCAGGAAGATACTTATTATTGCATAAATTTTCATACTACTTGGAATCTTTTTATTACATGTACATCCTATTTTGTAATAATGACAATAATTTAAAAATATTATCATACTGAAAATTTTAACTTTCAGTGTCAAAATAACGACATTCATTGGTTGAGTGCTTATGATGTGCCAAACACTGTTACGGGTTTTATAAACAGTATTTCTAATCTTTACAATACCTGAAATTGAATGCAGTTCTGGCAGCCTGATGCAATGAAAACCAAACTCATGAAACAGGTGCTGGTGGGAAGGAAAGAGGTTTATTCAAGTGCTGTCCACCCAAGAAGATGGGGGACTCTCATCCCAAAGCCCATCTTAACATCTCAGTGTAGGCAAGGGTTTTTAATTAGAATGGAGAGGGAAAGCAGAACAAAGAAATAAGGGGGAGGGGGCTGTGGTTGTGCAGGCAGTGTTCTTACTGGTCCCGATATAAATCTTTAATGTCAACCAAAGCCTCTGGTCAAGCTGCCCCAGGCTCATGCAGGATCCAGGACAGCCATTTTCTGAAATATGCTCAAAAAGGCTGTTAGTGATTTATGGCAGCCAAGACTAACCAGACCTCTGTTTTAAGGCATACATCCTGTTTCCTGACCTGGGGAAAAGTATTGTTTGTGATACATTATTGAATCAAGAGGTTATTTTGCTGGTTAGCATAAGATTTCACGTAGGATGTACAGGTCGTACAGCCTGTGCAGGATGCCTCCCCATAGGCCTTGATATGGATCTTTATGGTCCCCATCCTTGAGCTGGCCACCTGGGCTTTGGGACAGTTGAACTCCTGAGGTCTTGAAGTCAAGCTGCTTCCTAGGTTCCCACAATAACAGAAAAAGCTGAACTTTAAAGTATACTAAAAACATTTCTAACATACAAGCCCTAGTGTTGACTGAAAAATCAGTCTAGAGTAACAAGCTGGGTTTCACATTTAAATTAACATAGGTAGCTTTGTATAAATTCATTTATAAGCTTACTCTGTTAGTACTTTCTCATTTTAGTTGTATTCTATGGTTAGCAGAACATATTCATTCCCCATTATACAACTAGTAGGTAGTAATTACTTTTATCTTAATTTTAAATATGAGTGAACAAAAGCTCAGAGATGGTTAAATGACATAAAAATTTACATAACTGATAAGAGCTACATTTACTGCATCCAAAAGTCTCATTAAAAAATGCATTTAAATTTTGGGGTCTTAAGGACCAATGTCACCATCCAGCAAATTTGTGAAAATGGGAGCAATTTGCTATCTTCTTTTTTTTCTCTTTTTAAATTACATTTTATTTATTAGGCTATCACAGTTGTACTGACTTTTTCCTCTTTTTCCCCTTCCACCCAGCACCCCCAACTCCTTCAGGCAATCCCTACATCATTGTTCATGTCCATGGGGCATGTGTATAAGTTCTTTGGCTACTCCATTTCCTATACTGTACTTTACATCCCCATGGCTATTCTGTAATCGCCTATTTGTACTTCTTAATCCCCTGACATCTTCACCCATTCCCCCACACCCTCGTCCCATTGGACAACCATCAAAATTCTGTCCGTATCCATGATTCTGTCTCTGTTCTCCTTGTTTGCTTAGTTTGTGTTTTAGATTCAATTTTTGATAGATATGTTTTTGCCATTTTATTGTTCATAGTTTTGATCTTCTTTTTCTTAAATAAGTCCCTTTAACATTTCATATAATAATGGTTTGGTTATGATGAGTTCCTTTAGTTTTTTCTTGCCTGAGCAGCAATTTATCTGGCCTTTGATTCTAAATGATACTTTTCTGGGTAGAGCAATCTTGGTTGTCGGTCCTTGCTTTTCATCACTTTGAATATTGCTTGCCAATCCCTTCTAGCCTTCGAAGTTTCTTTTAAGAAATCAAATGACAGTCTTATGGGAACTCCCCTGTAGGTAACTAACTTCTTTCTTCTTGCTGCTTTTGAGATCTTTCTTTACCTTTAACATTTGGCATTTTAATTATGATGTGTCCTAGACTGGTCCTCTTTGCATCCATCTTGTTTGGGACTCTCTGTGCTTCCTGTACTTGCCTGTCTATTTTCTTCACCAAATTCAAAAAGTTTTCTTTCATTATTTTTTCAATTAGATTTCCAATTCCATGCTCTTTCTCTTCTCCTGCTGGCACCTTTACGATGTGAATGCTGGACCTCTTGAAGTTGTCCCAGAGGCTGCTTATGCTATTCTCATTTTTATTTTTTGGATTCTGTTTTCTTCTTATTGTTCTGATTGGTTGTTTTTTGCTTCCTTATGTTCCAAATCATTGATTAGCTTCTCAGCTTCATCCACTCTACTGTTGTTTCCCTGTAAATTGTTCTTTATTTCAATTAGTGTGTCCTTCATTTAGGTCCTTGCCAAATTTCTTAAGGATCCTTGTAACTAGTGTTTTGAACTCTGCATCTGATAGATCGCTTATCTCCATTTTGTTTAGCTCTTTTTCTGGAGTTTTGATCTCTTCTTTCATTTGGGACATGTGCCTTTGTCTCCCCATTTTGGCGGCCTCCCTGTGTTTGTTTCTATGTATTAGGTAGAGCTACTTTGACTCCCTGTCTTGGTAGCATGGCCTAATATAATAGGTGTCCTGTAGGGTCTAGTGGCACAGCCTCCCCTATCACCTGAGCTGGGTCCTTGAGGTGTACCCTTTGTGTGGACTGAGTATACCTTCCTCTTGTAGATGAGCTTTTATTGCTGTTGACAGGTCAATGGGAGGGATTTACCCAGGCCAGTCAGTTGCAAGGACTGGCTGTGACCACTGACCACCAACCTCCACCCTCCATGGAGGATCAGCTGTGCAGGCGCAGGGTGGTGGTGCTCTGACGTGGTCTGTTGTCCACTGGGTATGCTGGTCCTAGGGTTTCCCAGGTGTTGCAAGCCAAGGTCAGCCCTCACCAATATTTTGCCTGGGGTCACCCTACCTGAACTATAGAGCAATCTGAGAAGGCTGCTACTTGTGCTGGGCTTGGAGATTACCAGGTGAAGCCAAGCTGTGAGTCTAGGCTGGCAGCTGCTAATGCCTGGCCTGGGGCTCACTGAGGCCAGCTATTGCTTGTTTGATAGGATTTAGAAAGTTGTGCAGCATGAACCAAGACCAGCCATTCATATGGAAAAGCAACTTGGGTGGGCCCATAAGTTAAGTGGGGCAGAGTCCTTAGGGATCTCCAAGGCAGGTCAAACAGTGTTAACCAGGTTGATGGAGTCTCAGATATGGCACTAGCTTGCCAGTTCTGTGGGTCTGTCAGGGGAGGACTAAAAAAGGGACAATGGCCTCTGCTGACTTGGATGCCAGACACCCCAACCTCTCCCAGTATGCAACTGATGCCCTCCAAGCCACCACTCCAGAGCTGGACCTGAGAGGGTGTGAGTCTGAGTCGGTGAGTCTGTGTGTGGGTTCTTTAAGAAGAAATGCTTGGGGCTCTAGAAGTTTCTTCCACCGACTCGATCCCTGCTGGTTTTTGCAGCCAGAAATTCTAGGGACTGATCTCCCTGTCACTGGATCCCTAAGTTTGGGGACCTGCTTTGGGGCTGGAATTCCTCTCCCTCAAGGTATCTCTCCTAAATTTTTTTCCACCACACATGGAGAGACCAGCCCTTCCAACCTGGATGGATGTGGTTACTTCATTTCCGTAGTTGTCATACTTCCATTTAACCCAATTTCTGAAGGTTCTGAGTGATGGTTGTTGTATGTTTTAGTTGTAAGATTGAAATGATTGCAAGAGGAGACCAACCAGCTGTGTTCACCTATCCTGCCATCTTGACCGAAAGTGGTATCTGCTTAAAGCTTTATTTGTTCATTTGATTTTTAAATATCCATGGGAAAGAGAGGACTCCTAATTCTGACATAATACCCTAACTGGTAGTAGGCTAGCCCTTCTGTCATAAACAAGTATAACGCTTATTAAAATATATGTAAAAATATTTTCTGATTTGTGTAACAGGCAGAACAGAGCCATGACTCCTAAATAAGGGAAAGAAATGAGGTAAGCATCATGATTGTCTCAGCTTTCTGTTCAGAGACACATTCTTGTCCATTATACTTGGAACTAGAAACTAAGAAGAGCATAGGTATCTGGCTGACCTAAAGAGACAGAGATCTAAATTTGGAGATACTGAAGGGAATTGGAATTTGCAGGCAGAGAGGAGATAAGCAGAAAAAGAGCTATAGATTACCGACAAGCTCCAGACATCTGGGGCATGCATGTGAAGTGTGCACAACCATCGGCCATGTGGCTGCTAGGGCCACATGACCATGGAGAGAACAGTTAAGTGCACTGTATGAGTACATTACCCAGTGGGGAAGAGAGAGAGAGAGAGAGAGAGAGAGAAAGAAGGAGAGAGAGAGAGGGTGAAGAGAGGGAGGGGGAGAGAGGGAGGCAGAGAGAGAGAATCTTTGTTCTCCTTGGGTTATATATCTCGGACTTAGAAAAGACCAGAAACTTTTTCCAAGTGACCAATCAACTTCCCAAGTTTTTGTGGGCTTTTTATAGGTTTACAAGCCCTAGTTACACTGACAGGCCTCTTTGGTCAAGCACCTCCCCTGAACCTCCCAACAATCTCGTACCAGAGCATGGAAGGGAAGAGAATTAATCCCCCGGGCAGACCAATGCTGTAATCCCCTGGGGTGTGAAGCTGTAGCTTCCTGGCTAAGGAAGCAGGCTCATGCTCCCCATTTTATTAAGCTCAATGTCTAAGTCCTTTTGTTCCCCTCTTTTCAATTAATAATTAGTTAAGTACCAATAGTAACAGATTCACTGGTGAATTCTAACAAACAATTAAGAGTAAATCAAGCAATCTTACACAAAATCTTTCAGAAAATAGAAAATGAGAAAACACTTTCCATCTTATTTTATGAAGCTGCATTGCCTGATACCAAAATCAAATAAAGAATTTACCAAAACAAAATCTATCACAGTACAATATCCCCCAAAATAGGTTCAGGAATACTTTACAAAATATGACTTAATCAAATGTAGAAATATATCAAAGTTAATATCTCAAAACAAGTTAATTTTTCCCCACATTGCAATTTTGATTTACATTAAAAATCTATCAAATATTTCAGCTTAGTGCAATAAAAGAAAATTCATATAACAAAAAAAAAGAAAAAGAAGAAAAATTCTATATTCATTTATGAAAAGACTCTCATCATAGTAGGAATTGAAATAAACTTGCATTTCAACTTCAAATCCTCCAAAACAATCCTGGAAAAGTAAATATGAGCCCATGAATTTTGGGGGCATCAGTGAACAAACTAAGCCTGATATTTAGAGCATTTATTGAGACTGTATATGTGCCAGCCTTATGCAAAAATCAGAAAAACACAGGTAAATAAGATAAAAAACCTTGTTCTGGAATCATTTAGTCTGGAGTGGTCTTCAGGTCTTGGTGCACATTATCACTTGGGAAACCTTTTAATAAGCATTTATGAAGGGGACTCACTCCAGGCCAATCATTTCCTCATCCCTTGGAATGAGCCTCATACATCTGCAATTTTAAAATCACCTCTGTTAAGTCTAATGTGCAGGCAGGACTTACTGAGGGGGAAAGCACAAATGACCAAAGGAAGCAGAACTCGGAGGCTCTGAATAGTTGATATTGAAGGTGGAGCTAAATGGTCTGCATAGATTTTGAGGATTCAGTGGACTTCTTTAATAGTGAAATGAGAATTCCAGAGAGCATAACAGAAAGAATTTGGATGAGAATCAATAAAGGAAAGATATGAGTGAAACATGCAATAGAGAAGGAGATAGAGGGATGAGAAAGGGAGAACATCAGAAGCCCTTTCCCCGCCTCTTTCTTCCCTTCTTTTTTCCTTAGTAACAGAGAGTCAGAAGACATAGCTGAGTAAAATTAGATGAATATTGAGAACAGTGATTTCTAGCTAATGTATCAGACAGGAAGTCCTTTGGAGCAAGTTTCTATGTTGATGAAGATAAGTATCCAAGAACATAATATCTTTAGATAGTTGCTTGAATGTTATTTGTTTTCTGAGCAAGCTCATTGTTTTCATGCACTGTTGCCTTACCAAGAAAATAAATGTTCCTAAAATTTTATTTCCTATCCAGATTGGGGGAAAGGGGTCTTGAAAAGGATGTAGACTGTCACCTCATCTTATCAATTTCTATACCATGAGAATGTTAGCTAAAGATGAAGATAGTATTTGAGACCTTAGTATATGCTGTTTTCTTCATCTAGAAAATTCACTACCATCCCACAGCCCCCTTTTCCTTAGATAACTGTACTTAGCCTTTCACAACTCATCTCAGTGTTTCTGTCTTCACATACACCATTCCTGACTCACCTGGCCAAATCCATCATTTTATTACTTAGTGTTAAATCCCCTGTATACCTCTCCTTATGTCTATCACCATGGCCATTTGACTTTTATTTTTAAAATAGTTTTTTTTTAACTGTATAGGCTGTAAGTTTCATTGCATAGTGACCACTTCTATTTTGCTCACATATTTCTACTTCTATCTCAGTGTGTGACTCAGAGTAAGAACTCAATAAATATTTATAGAATTCATGAATCATGGTCAAAACTGGGGAAACCTGCAAAAAGTAGAAAGAGAGAGACAAAACTATAGCAGGTGTAGAGCTGTTAGCATAGGTAGCTAAATATTAATAAAGGAAGGGAGCAAGGGGAATCAGGCATTTTTTTAAGCCTAATAAACTGGGAAGCTGAATAAAATATTGGGCCTGCTTCCCTAGAAAGCTACAACTTCACACACTCCCCAGGGGACCCCTAAGTCCTGAAGTATGCAGGAAGGATTATTAACCAGTCATTACCAAGGGAGGAATAAAAACAGCAGGAGAAATTCCTCTGCTGGGTGTATGCCCAGTAGAAGTTAAGATGGCACAGGGGGTGTCGCTTCTACTTTGAGGCATGTGCAGTAGGAGCTAAAATGGTGAAGATAACGAGGAAGTGTACAGCCTGGGGAAAAGATCCGATTGGATAAGGGACACAGAACCCCGGATGATCTAGGAAAGGGATTGCTTAAGGGGAGGATCCAGCGCCAGCCAGCAAATTCTTGGGAAGCTGATTGATTGGTTTAAAGAAGCTCCTGGTCCATCTCAAGCCAGAGGTAATACAATCAGCCTAAAAAAGAAGCTCACACTCTCTCTCCATAGCAACCAGCAGCCCTAAACAGCCACCTGGGGTCCAGAAGTGGCCAAGACTACAGGCACGGGCCTAGGAGTAGCACCAGCCAGAGTCCAGCCAGGAACGGACTAAGCTAGCCAGATGGTGACAAAGACTGGACTGGACTGAACCAATGGGGCAAAATTTTTGGACACTGGCCCTATTTCTGGGACTGATGAAGACAAGGTTGGACTTTTACCACTGCAGGAGACAGCTAAACTCAGGACAGCCCTTCATACTTACTTCAAATTCAATAAACCTTACTATGCCACAACCTCCCATATGTGGGTATCTTGAATGCTTTTCTTGTGACTCTATGAAAGAATATCATTTCCACTGGCAACAAAGCAGCTGAGATTTCGCCAGAGATGGAGTTTTACTCACTGTTTTCAAATAATTCTTGTTTATAAGAAGGAAGCCTGAACAAATCATACAGCTAACTTTATGACTTTTGGCAGTTACATCCTACATAAAATTTTTCTCACTGTGAGAGGTTAGGATGGAGAGGTTATGCTCTGGCGTCCCAAGAAAGAATCTGTATGTAAATGCATAGGGGAATCCAAATGCCCTGCATGATTCAATCCCCTGTCTGTCTTTAGGACATGGGGAAAGAGAAGAATAATGGTGCCCCTTCCCTGATGGTACTTGTCCTGAAACTTTCCTTCCAGTCCATGAAAACTATATATCAATGAGCTATAAGGAGTTTTTCTGACTATAATAATGGCAAAAAATAACATGTGCATAGTGTATATAGTTTATATAAAATTTAACAGCTTTCTCTCTTTTGATTATTCCAAAATCCTTCACATCACCATTATTAAGAAATGGAAACAGGCTTAGAGAAGTTAAGTTTTTGCCAAAGTCATTTAGCCAGCAAATGTCATTTCCAGACTTGCACCAGATAGTGCCTTTCCTAGTGCCTTTCATCTGCATTTGAAAGGCATTCCTTTCCAGTTAATCAGAAACAGAGCACTGGAAGCTCATAGCCTACTATAGACAGAATGAATCTTAGGAGCTGCCCTCCAGTGGCTCAGTGCAGTAACCACTCCACTGCATTCTTCACAAATAGACGTCCAACTATTTAAACGTCCACGGCAATGGCCACTTTATCTTAACCTCAGACAGCCCATTTCGTTGTTCAAGGGTCCTGTCATTTATCTCCATATGAACATCCAGTATCAGCAAATGTGCACTGACGACCTAATTTCCACATATTACTGACAGTGACATCATTCCTGAGAGTTTTACTCTCAGAGTTCTATTCAAAAAAGCCTCCAGTGGATCAGTGATGTTGAGCATTTTTTCAAATGTCTCTTGGCCATTTGTAGGTCCTCTTTGGAGAAGTGTCTCTTCAGGTCCTTTGCCCAATTTTTAATTGGACTGTTTGCTTTTTTCGGTGTTGAGTTTTATTCTTTCTAAATTTTGGATATTAATACCTTATCAGATGTATCAGTGATATGTTCTCCCATTCAGTGCATTGTCTTTGTACTTTGTTGATGGTTTCCTTTGCTGTGCAAAATCTTTTTAGTTTGATGTAGTCCCATTTGTTTATTTTTTTCTTTTGTTTCCCTTGCCTGGGGAGATATAGCAGAAAAAATATTGCTATAAGCAATGTCTGAGATTTTACTGCCTTTGTTTTCTTCTCAGGTTTTTATGGTTTCAGATCTAATACTTATCAGAGAAATGCAAATTAAAATCACAATGAGATATCACCTCATACCTGTTGGAATGCCTTTCATCAAAGAGTCACCAAACAACAACTGCTGGCAAGAGTGGAGAAAGGGGAACCCTTTTGCACTGTTGGTGGGAATGCAGACCAGTGCAGCTACTGTAGCAAGGAGTATGGAGTTACCTCAGAAAATAAAACATTGGATCTGCCTTTTGACCCAGCAGTCCCACTTCTGGGAATATATCTTAAGAAACCCAAAACACTAATTCAAAAGAACATAGCACCCCTATGTTCATGACAGTATTATTTACAATCACCAAGATATGGAAGCAGCCCAAGTGTCCATCAATAGATGAAAGGATAAAAACAACTATGTGACATTTACGCAATGGGATGCTACTTGGTTATAAAAAAGAAGAAAATTTTACCTTTGCGACAGCATGGGTGGACCAGGAGAACACTATGTTAACTGAAATAAGTCAATCAGAGAAAGACAAATACCATCTGATTTCACTCATATGTGGAATCTAATGAACTGAAATAACAAGGAAAATAGAGACAGACTCATAGATAGAAAACAGGATGACAGCTATGGGGAGGTGGGGGAGGAGGTCAGGAGGTAGAGGGATTGAGGAAAAAGGACTCATGGACGTGGACAATAGTGTGGTGATTACTAGAGGTAGAGGGTTATAGGAGGGATAAATGATAATGGAAAAAATATGATGAAATCATTTTTTTAAAAAAGAGAAACAAGACTTCAGGACTAAATACCTCAACAGGAAGCAATAAATTTTTTAAAGTGTGGTAGCAGGCATCGCTAGGGTTAATTCTGAGTTATGCTGCCCTCCGTGGAGCCTCTTGGCCCTAACCACGTGAGGGGCTCCTAGTCTGGCTTGTGGCCACGCCCTTGGCACCTTCTCCTGCCCTGCTGTTTTAGTTAGACTCTCACGGTGGGAGAATATAGTAATAGAAATTATTACCATAATTTTTAAGGTAAGAGACTCTTTAAAAGGCTGAGAAGTATAGTAGGGAGCTAGTAGGAAACTGATTTCTCCGCCCCACTAAGTTAAAAATAAATGAGCAGCAAGACTATAACAAACACTGTGTTAGAACCCCGGAAATAATGAGTGCTGAAAAATACACACGTTTTATTCAATGATGTACTCCTTCAAAAAATATTTATGAAGCACCTCATCTGTGCCAGGTGTTAAGCATGGTGCTGAGGATATAATGATGAGGAAAAGGAGGCATACTTGTGCTGTCGTAGAGCCACAGTCTAGAAGGGGGACAGGCATTTATGTTTAAAACTAAAAGAAAGTGTGAAATTTCACCTGAGATTTGCACTCTGAAAAAGTGATTTTGTATGTTGATGAGATTCAGGGAAAGTGACTCTCAAGTTGACTGGTCTGGGATCTGAGGAAGACCAGAAGTATTTTAGGGGAAAAGTAGAGGCAGGAAGTGAGAAAAAGGTAACAGTTTGTGCAAAGGCCCTGTGGTTGGGAGGAGCATGATATTTTGGGGAAATGAAAGACCAACGTGTTTCAAGGACAGAAACTGAGTGGCCTCATAATAAGGCCTTTCCCTGATGAAGGTTAGGTGTTCATTTCAATTCATCCTAATTTTTATTATTTCTGCTGAGTTGGTAGCCTTTGGAGGTTATTCACCTATCCAGTTGAATAGCTGGGATATTTCTCTTTTATTTTTCCCTGAGGAACATAACATAGATCCACAAACAAAAAAATTAAAGATCATTCAATCCTGAGATGGCAAATAGACATTATTTTTAGTGCTAGTCCTTACAGATTCATGGTTGCTGCCTGCAGTCGTCGTTTGTATCATTAAGGAATTCTGAGTCTTATCTTTCTCAAGCCTCAATTTCCCCTTCTTTCATGGTCTATGTCTAACTTGATTCTAGTGTTCTGGTCACTCAACTTCCCTGGTTTTGTCTTGGAAAGCAAGAAAGGCTACTTTCTACTGGTGCTGAAAAGTACTTTGAGATGGTCTTTCCCTTTGGGCATTAAAAATGGAAGAGGGCACTATTCATGACATTTACCCCGGCAAAGTGGTTTTGCCGTTGAATGAATTCAATGAATTCTAGAGCTATTCCTTTCTTCTCAATGCTTAAACACAATTCCAAATGGACTGGTGCTTTGTAAACCCATGCAAAATTTATGCAAATGTGTGTATTTGTTTTAGAAATTTGTGGGGGGAATCCTTCCATTTATCAACATCTGTGCTGCTTTTTAGTTTCATTAAAAGAGAACAACAACAAACCTACAGAGGCAATAAAAAGAAATACCCATCTTAGCACTATGTGGTGTTAACTTCGGGCCCTTCAGGGGTTTTTTCTTGTTGTTGTTTTTTCCCCTGAGTGACCTCAGAACCAGCACTGGCATAAGCCCGTTAGGTTTTTAAGATCTGGGAAATCTGGCAGCAGAACCTCATTTTACATAATGCATGCTACCCCAGAAGATGAAATAGTTTGAAGCTGGAGATTGTCAGAAGCATAACAAATACCAGTATTTGTAAAAACCTACAATAGTAAAATATTTACAATCTTCGCAAGTGGAATACGACACTCGAACACAAGCGTCATTGGGTAGAGCCAGCAGTACCAGGTCTGTAGGCATATTGGCTGCTGCACGATTTTAAACACATGGGACAGGTTACCAAGAAAGATGTAGGTTTTTACTTATGGTTCATCTTAGTCTTCGAGCAAATTTAAAGAATTATTTTAAATGCATTTATATATATATATATATATATATCCATTCTATTGACTTTAAAAGTATTGAACTTCCCAAGTAATGATAAAAATATACTCTTTTAAGCAATGGAGTTCCTCAGATGTCTGGACTTAAAAGATAAAAGAAAGATCAGTAATATCGGCTTCAAGTAAAAGATATACAGTATATAAAGACTTTTTTATTGATTTCTTGGGGTGATACTGGTTCACAAAACCATACGGGTTTCGAGTGTACAGCTCAACAAAACATCATCTGCACTCGGCATCGTGTGCCCACCTCCTCAAGCAAAGTCCCTTCCCATTCTCATTATCCCTCTCCCTTGGCCTACCTCTACCTGTTCCTACCCCCCTTTCTCTCTGGTTATCACCACACCATTGTTTGTGTCTATGTGTTATATATATGTGCTTTTTGGCTAATCCCTTTACCTTTTTTCATCCAGTCCCCCAACCTCCCTCCTCCATAACAACTGTCAATCTGTTCCATGTATTCGTGCCTCTATTTCTGTTTTGTTCATCAGTTTTTGTTTATTAGATTCTACATGTAAGTGAGATCATATGGTATTTGTCTTTCACTGACTGACTTGTTTCACTTAGTATAATACTCCCGAGGTCCATCCATGCTATCACAAGAGGTAAGATTTCCTTCTTTTTTATAGCCATATAGTATTCCATTATGCAAAGGTACCACAGCTTTTTTTATTTGCTCATCTAATGATGGGCACCGAACTATTTCCAGACCTTGGCTATTGTCAATAGTGCTGCTATGAACATAGGGGTGCATATATTCTTTCAAATTAGTGTTTTGGGTTTCTTAGGATATAGCTGCAGAAGTGGGATTGCTGGGTCAAAAGGTAGTTCCATTTTTAATTTTTTGAGGTATCTCTATACTGCTTTCCACAGTGGCTGCACCAGTCTGCACTCCCATCAATAGCGCATGAAGATTCCCTTTTCTCCACATCCTCTCTAGCACTTGTTGTTTGTTGATTTATTTATGACAACCATTCTGACAGGTGTGAGGTGATATTTCATTGTGGTTTTAAGCTACATGTGTATGAAGACCTCACAATCAAAGTAGGATAAAAACCAATGTGAACACAGAGCAGAGGAATATGTTAGATCATTTGAGTGCCTAGTAGGACTCTTTGCTGCTTACTCTCTATATATTAGGTCCTTAAATATTTACCAAAAAAAAATTTAACACTGGTAATACCACCCTGCATTACAAAGGAGGAAATTGAGGTCAATAGGATAAGCCATTTGCACTACAAGCACACGTGGGATTTAAACCCGTATCTGTCTGACTTACAGATGCCTCCCTTGTTTCCCACAATCTGGACATATTGACCGGAGGGACAATTAATTCTCTCTACCTTTCTTGTTCCCTAGCTCAGCACTCACAGGAGACTCCTGCTTTGGATATTTTTTAGCAGCTTTTTTTTTTAGATTAATAGAGAGTTGGGGGCTCTGACCCTTCTCTGCCATAACTCTCAGCAGAGAACAGTATGTTTGACGTAGCGTTTTCCGTACCCAATTTGAAATGGTTTTCTTTCTCCTAGATACGTTGACCCAGATTCTAGCAAACACCGTCTCTCCTGCTGTCAAGTCTGATTTCGCCTCCTCATGATGGACAACTTTCAGTACAGACATCTCGTGGTCTAGAGTATGAAAGTCTCTTACAGAGGGAGCCCGGAGAAGGACTTAATGGTCCCTTGGCATGGTCTCCTTCTAAATGTCTGAGTAGGAAGGGAAGGTCAGGGGACATGTGACTCAACAATGGTTACACAGCTGGCTAGTGGCTGAACCGGGATTTTAATTCAGGTCTGCCTTCAATTTCTCATTCTCTTTTACCCATTTCTAGTGAGTAGGATTCAGTACTATTCCTTGCTGTATCTTCCTCATTATCTGCTACAGATTTGATTACATGGTATTATCTAAATAAGTAACATTTTTTTAAAGTATCTGACTCAAAATAAAAAGCAGGTTTAAATCATTTAGAAGGAATGGGGGAAGAAAATAACATGCACAAAGATACAAATATGTATGAAGGAGTAGTGAGTAGAGGAATTGTTCCCTTTGAAGGCTCAATTTGTACCCTCCTTTATAGTTCTCATCGCCATCAGCTTTTCACTTAGAATAATAAGTATGAATCTATCCACTTAACTAGGTTATCAGCATGCTCTGCATTTCACATCTGTGTGGCCCGGCGGCCAGCACAAGGTGGACCTTCTAATTGTGGAGTTAGAAACCTACGCCGAAGCAGGGGCCGTGCCCTTTCTGCTGCCCCGAAGCTGGTGGCAGGGGTCTGCAGGATTCCCCAGTATTGAGCTGTGCGCCTTAGTTCATCTGTGAAACGGGCTAATAATACTTTGCTTGCTGAGAAACTGGGAGAATTACATGAAAAATTTAGTGAAGTTGCCATGATATACCTGAAATCAAGCAAATTTTAGGGGACTCTGCCAACCCCTCTTCTTTTTCTCCAAATTGTCCTCCCTTAGCACCCAGGCAAGGACACATGCCTATATTCCCTGCAGTTCCCTGCAACTCCTGTTCATCTCCCAGTCTGTATGCTGTATTTGACACCAAGAAAAAGGCTATCAGGTGTTTATTCCGCCTGCTACCTCCCACCCCTCCCCTATCATCTGTGTTGTGTTTGACTCCCATTTGATATGGACAAGGATGCTTCATGCCTTCAACTTAGCAACCGCCCTTATAAGTACGTCAAATAAGCTGGTTTTCTGCAGAGTCCTTGCGGGAGCCATTCGCCACAGTCCATACCTGGGGGCACTTTTTCTCTTTAAACAAACTTAGTCTGTTATTCCAAGTACCCCTTTCTGTTGAACTCCATCAACCCTAAAAAAATAGAGCCAGAAGCTGCTGGCAAAACAGCAGATTTCTTTTACAGAAATTGAAGTGACTTAATACGTTGCTGGCTGGCGGCTGCTCCAGGAGGCTCGTCTATAATGAGAGCAGCTTGATCCCTTTTCTTTCCAAAGAAAAGAGATTCAGTATATTTATGGCTCTAACTCCTTCAGAATACTGAACATTTTATGTTAACTTCTAACTTCATAGAGATATCATGGTGAGTAAATGAATACATGTGTGCATGTATGACCTATATTTGTATATATCATATATATTCATATGTGAAAAAAATACTCTCAATATATGAGTCATCCAGCATACGTCCCAGATAATAGTAGACATGTTTGATATAAGTTTAATACTGTTGCTCCAGATTTGAACTTTAAGTGAATATCATTACTACCAGACAGGACGATAAGGTGCCAAGGTTATTTCTTTCATCAACACAGCAGAATTTGTATGTTCAGATGATTGTGGTACATCTATCTCAAAGTGATCCCTTTAAGAGGCAACATATTTAATGCAGTAGTTTCACCTTGGTCCATAATATGTTGCGACTACTCCTAGGAAACCTGTGGCATATAATATGATACATTTTTAAGACAATACAGCGTCTAGACTAGAGAAAATTAAATAGTAAATACAGTGTTCCTATATATGAAAACAATCATCAGAAGAAATAAACCTAAACTATCGATAATTGCATGCACACAGCAAGATATTTTATGAAAGAATCTTTCAATTCTTGGTGAATTAACAAAAAATATCCCTTTGTGGGTTCACAGGTGTGAGGATTGGGGGTCTTTTCTGTGCACAGGCAGTCTTCTTGGGAATTTCATTCCTTACTGCTATCCTCTGCTGGACCTGCCATCTCCGTGCCTGCAAATCCTCAAAGTTTTAGCTGGACAGCACTCCAGGATTGCAGCGCTCAGCGTGTCTCCAAAAACTACACTTTGTTCTGTCCCCTTTCAGCTTCAACACTCACTTCTGCCTTCCCTTATTCATAAATTTGTTGAATTTCTTCATCTGTCAGTGCCGCATTATCTATACTATCATTTTAATTTCATCTCAAATGATAAATGCATATCCTTGTCTGCCACATCTTCCAATCCAAAAGGTAGGCCAAGCACGACCTCGCATGTTCCTCCCTATGCCACCCTGAACTTAGGTTTTATGCAGCAATGAGTTGGAAGGCAGAATGTTGAGACAAATAGCAGGTTTGTGACTTTTAAATAAAATACATTTAATCTCAGGCAACATACTTAATCTTCCAGTACTATTTCCTTGTATGTATCATAAACAGCCTGAATGACATGATCTCTGAAGTCTTTTCTAGCCTTAAGATTCCATGATTTTTTAGTTCTTCTTATTATGTTGAGTTGTGTAAAAATATATGGAAGTGATTCTCTCTCTAATGGCACTAGATGATGAGCTCCTAGAAGGCAGGTACCTTTTCTTCTGTAAATCTAGTATCTGCACTGGTGTTTGTACATCGGAGGTCTTCTCCAAATACCTGTTAAAAGAATAAAACATGTAATATTCTAACATTTATAGTTTATATAATTTTACACAGTTAATATGACTAAAAACCCTCATATGCTTCTAATGTTGTGAGGTTCTCCCTATTAGATAACTGCAAATATAGGGGACAGTTATGACATCTGTCCTTAAATAAGCATCCAGCAGGAAAAAACAAACAAACAGAGAAACAAATATGCGTGTGTGCACACACACACCACGCAGGATGGGATGTGTGAGGGCAAGTATGATGTAGAAAGATGTAGAAGGAAGAACATTAGCTTTGGAGTCAGAAAAACCTGGGTGCAAACTCGAACCTCGCTACTTAGCTACTTTGTCACCTTGGAAAGCTTCCTTGGCTTCTGTGGGCTTCTTTTATAAAATTGGACCTAATACCTGTTTCAGAAAAGCTATGAGGATTATATTACATAATTCATGGAAACAACTTCATACATTGAAGGCGCTCAGAAATTGTAACTGTCATTATTGATGTTGTAATTGATGTACACACGGATGGGGAAAATAGACTAGCTTAAATGGTTAGGAATAGCTGGTTGATCTTGAACGGAATCTTGAAAGATGAGGAGAAATAGGTTAGCCAGGAAAAAGCAGACAGCTCATCCTAGGCAGAGGGGGCAGCATGTGTGCTTTGGGAGGTCATAGATTTTCACTGCAAACAGGTCAGAGTTCGGTTTGGCTCCAACAAAGTAAAAGCTATGTGCTGGAATTAGAAGGGCAGGGGGCAAGCTAAGGGGCTTCTCTGCCTGTGCCTTTTCCCTTTCTAGTCATCAATAATTCTTTCATTTCAGAGAAACAGAAGGTCATGGGTTTTTTCAAACTTTGAAAACCGTTGGCTGGTAAGAGAAAACAAAGCTATTACTGAGTCTTCAGTTCTGTGTTTTTCACTCTCGTTCCATGAGAGCTAATTAGGGAGAAATCTTTACTTAAAGTGACATCGCCTCCTTTGTCTGAGCACTGCAGCCTACTGCTTGAAGACAGCACTAATTGCCAGGGGAACCCTCAATATTTCCTGGGAAGTAACCATGTCTCCATTGTCCTTTTGTTTTCCATGTCAGTCTGATAATGCAGTAGTTAATTCAACCTTTCAGGGAACCAACACATTGGACAAGTGTATGAGAAGTTGGGTCTAATATATTACGTCAAGGATAAAATAACCCTTGATGTAAGTCAAGCCTCACTCCTCCTTCCCTCATAGCAGTGCGAAGCCTGGTTTCTTGTATGATGCCAGGGATGAGGAACAAGCAGATAGGGAGTTCTCTTCTAACATCTTGCTCTTGAAGGTTTACCAGGAAAGCAATTGAGGAATAAGGAAAGGTGAAGAACAGTGTATAAATGATGCTCTTACTTATACGATCTGATTCACTTTTCCCCACTTTCCTTCAAAGTATACATGGCCATCCTTATTCCACAATGAGGGAACTGAGGCTCAGAGAGATTAAGTAATATGTCCAAGGTCACACAGGAGTGGTGGGCCTGGGCTCTAAGCCTGTTTGTCTAGCTCAAAGCTGGTGTTATTTTCATTATCGCAGTGTTTGTTCCTTTTCCTGGCTGTTCACAAGTTACTGAATTTCATCAACTCCAAGATACATTTTTGTTTTCACGCTGTGAACATATCTGAAAAGGGAATACATACTGTGTTACAATTGCTATTAGCAAGAAGAATTGTAACTATCTGTCATGGCCTCTGTGTGCACAAACTGGGCTGGTTTCTTGGAGGAATGATTTGATAATTGCAATTACTTGATGTTTTTACCAACAGACCAGTAAGGACCATTTGAAAAAGGAATATGAGTCCTAGATGTTTTCTAAAAACCTCCCTTTTAGACATGGTAAAAATAAAGCAATCACCACCATGAAGACATATAGAACGAGGATCTGGGGCTTGGGAGAAAACCTCAAATAAAACATTAGGGCACTTTTTAGAAATGATGAATCACTATTGCCCTGGATGGAGCAAGGAAGAATACTTATAGAAAAGAACCAACTAGAGGGTTCTTAGACCAAAGTTGTACACAATAGTCAAACTGGTTTTGCTTATATTGTTATTATATTTTTGCTTGTATTTACTATTTTGCTTACATTTTCTTATTATGTAAAATTGATACATGATAGAAATCTGTGTTCAAATTTCTCCATATAAACCTGGGATCCATTCATGAATTTGCTGTCTCTTTCAGCCAGATATGAGTTTCAAAGACAAGACTAGTGGGTTTCAAAGAGAGACAGTCTTTCATGACAAGACTAGTCACCATGTATGTTTTTGAGATCCTGTGGTCTTTCAAATATTGTTTCATAGGGTAAATTATATCTGTTAATCCAACAACAATCTAGCCAAGTAGTTATTATTTTCCTGATTTTACAGGAGAGGAAATGAGGCTTAGAGAGGTAATATAAATTGTTCAAGTTCATACCACTAAAAAGAGACAGGGTTTTAAACCAGGATTTTCAGACTAAATAATCTAGCTCTTAAACAAGACACTGTTACTTTTCAAAGACTTTCAGCGCATCATGCCAGAGGCGCGGCGCCCTGCAGAGTACCACATGACAAGTACTAGTCAGTTTCCGGCAAGTTAAATAATGGGTTTCTGTTTGGGCCACTAAAAGGGAAGAGAAGGCAAGGGAGCCCCAGAACAATGGTAGGTGATCAACTAAAAGCCCCTCAGCTTTTTCTTGGATTAGCATAGTGCATCATGGGGACTTCAGAGTCAAACACACCTGGGCTTCAATCTCAAATAAGTCAGTCACTGACTATAAGAACTTGCAAGTTATGTAGCCTCTCAGATTCTCATTTTCATGTAAAAGGGGAATGGTAATTGCAAACCTTCTGGGGTCTTGTTTACTTTAAAGGAGAAAATGATTGTGATTTTGTCACACTTAGTTGATTGCCTAGCACAAGGGCATCCGTGAAAGATGTTCTCTTTTCCCATTTCATAGGGTTAGTTTTGGGCTGAGTATCTTAGTCTAATTTTATAATTAGGCCTTTTCTTCAAAAAAGATTAACTGGCTAAGGAAAATTGTTTTCTATTTCTTCTGCTCCCAAATGGGGTGGCATGTATAATCTTTTATTTCTTCAACACATATTCATTAAATCCACAGTGATATGCCACACATGTGCGAGGCATGCATGTAAAATAAAAAGCAAGAGCTTCAGCATCAGGATGCCCTGGCTCCATCCCTGGGTATAATCTTTGACAGTCGTCTTATCTTTTGGAACCTCATCTTATTTATATAAAGTCAATTAGGGCATCTGCTCTGCACTTAGAAGGAATTAGTGTAATAGCTACTTTTCCATAACCTTAAGAGACTTGGGTAGAATCAAACTTCTTGACTAGTTGCGAATCAATTGATGGTGTGCTGGTAAATGCTCTCCAAGGGATAAAAATAATTTCCTGTACATAGCATTTAATAATTTCCATGCTGTAAAACCTTTTAGGCAACCCCAGCCCACCACCAACAGCCCAGCCAGTGATATCCTATGTAAAGGTAACATATTCACAAATTCCAGGGATTTGCTTATGGATATCTTTGGGAGACCATTTCTTCTGCCTACCACAAATGGCTGCCATTTATTAGGCTTTCTTTGCATAACTTTATTTTCTGAACATTACCATTATGTAGAGATTCTTATTTCCATTATGCAGAGGAGGTACGTGTGGCTCAGAGAGATGAACTTGCCAAAGGTAAACTAGCCAGCAAATGTCAAACTAAGATTCGAACCTATATCACTTAATTCCCACATTTATGTTCTTATCCACCTCCTTCTGCTATCTTACCTTCAAGGATTCAGTAAAACCAGTTCCCTGGTTAACAGAGTATTTCCATGGCAACAGTTGGGTTGCCGTGGTGATGATGAAGGGGTATTCATCCTCAGAGATGTATGGAGTGATCCAGAGTTGACGCTGAAAATAAAAGTTGCTCTGAATGGCATATCCCGTCAGCGGTGGCCCCTGCAGAAACCAGAGCGGAAGCCACCAAGGGTGTTTCTATACTTTAGCCAGGCTGATTTTATAAAGCTTTGTCCACTGTGGCCACACACAGAATTTTTAGAAATGTAAAAAATAAATCAGTGAAAATTAAATGAACCCTTTCTAAATAACTGTGTTGGACTCAAAGTGGTCTTACAGAGCAACAGAAAGAGGGAAAACGCTGTGAATTCCCCTTCAGTCTCAGCCAGATTTTTTTTGTCGTCTTGGGGAGAGAGGAAAAGCTCACAAAAGCAATGCCTCACAGAGCTGTTTTCTGAAAAATAACTCAAAGACTCCTTAGGAAAGTAGATTAATTTTGTTTCCATGGGAATGGCCCCAAATGCTAAAGTTCTGTGGCCGACAGGGAAACCAGCGCGGACCGACCGGCCAGCGTGAGGGCAGCTGCAGAGGCCGCCGCCGCAGGGGCTGCTCGTTTCGTTATCGCGACCGATCCTAATCGCTCTTTTACATTTCAGACCTCACCCCTTATTATGTTTTGAGAAGAGGAATGATCGTATTCAGTGTGCATCTACATCATTTAGCATAGTGTCTAACAAAAAGTAAGTACTTCGTAAATACTGGTATTATGCAATCAAATATTACATTGCCCCGGTAGAGAGGTTTTTCGCATGCCATCTGCAAAATGATAGTCCTAGAATCCTTTGAAGGGATCTTACAGTATACTTTCCTATAGTTATTGAAGAGATTCCCAAGTATGAGATTTATGATGGGGCCCAGACATTGAATTTTTATAAAGCCACATAGGGAATTCTGAAATGCACCCAAGTTTTAGCATCCTATCTACCCTTGTACACAAATTAATAAACAACATGCTAGGCTCACATTTCCCAAAAGCCAAGCTCTACTTAACATCCCCTGTGAAAAGCATAAGAAGAACTTCTTTCACTTATTAGGGTCTGCTGTGTGCCACAAACTGGGACAGTAGAAGTCAGGCATGCCAGAATGATGGGCCCTATCCCCAAGAAACGTAGAACTGTATTCGAAAACTAAGGATGTCTTTAAGATTCAGGGCTGTCTGGTATAGTCTGTGAGGCTGGTGAGGAATTAAGAAAGCTTCTTATAATAACATGTTAAAAAGAGAGATAGGAGGGACATTGATTTGGGTCAAGGACAGTGGAACTTATGGCCAGAAAGAAGATTGGTACCAGTTGCTATTACTGGGCAGGTGATGCTACCTGCCCAGACACTGGCCAGCCCTTTGCACGTTGAGCAGCAGTGTCCTTGCCGTGGATATTGAGGCACGAGCATCAGAGTGAGCACCATTTGCAAGGTTGGCTGTTATGCTCTTAGCAGAAGCAAGAACATGGTTCTGGCTTTTGATATTAAAGTAACAAGAACGTAAAACCACAAGCCAGAGCAATTAATTTTTCTGGGGGGGATACAAAGAAAAAAAATCACCTGATAGCTAACACTTGATGGAACTCATAAGAGACAACCCTCTAATAATTCCCAAGTACCTGGAACCAGAGAAACAGTTGTGTTATTATTATAGTTCTATTTGTGTTCATAGTACTGACACTGATAGGCAGCCTGTCTGGACCGCTGGGAGTGGACTGAGGGTGGGGAGCAGGAAGGGCCACAGGGGGAGATAGAGGTAGGCCATGGGAATTGGACCTTGGAGCTGCTTGTGCACTGATCCATGCTCCTGGGGGACAGGGGTCAGAGGCTCAAGTACTGAGGTCATGATGTGCAGCAAAAAATACCTTCGGAAACAGCCCAGGGCCATGGTGAGGACATTGAGTTTCCCGATGCCAGGTTGCACTTCTGCAGGTCAGAGAGGCCACCTTGTCCAAGTCCTTGTGGACACTCTGCCCCTGGTGTGGAAGTCCTGTTCCTGGCTGCAGTTGCCCCACCCCTCCCACTGAGGCTGCCCCTGGCACTACCTGAGAGGCCATGCAAGGTGTCCAGGGTCCCTTTACTTAGGCCTTTGATTCAGTCATTGTCTGTCAGTGGGCCCCAAGTGTGGGGAACTCACTGAATATTGGGACTAAGGCAAGAGAAACACAAAGTTTACAGAGCACCATGGGAGTCTCCACCATTGGCCATGATGGTGGCAAGGGGAGTTTCTTACACTGAGCGCGAGCTAGGCTAGCAAGATAATTGGATGAGAGAGGAAAGCCCTCCTGCCCCTTTTCAGTACCAGGTTTGGGGTGGGATTGGGGGAAGGCAGATACATATGCAACAGAAGCTAAAATGGTAGCAGGGGGAGGTGCTGACCAAAGAGACCTGTCTGCCCAGCCTGGAAAAACGAGGGATTGGTTGGGAGGTGGACCATCCCAAAGTGCACAAAAGTTTGGGAAAAAATTGGTCATTCTGAGAAAGTACCTGGCCCTTCCCACACACAAAACAAATATAATCCAAGGGGAACGAAGAAATACTCTGTGGCTTGTTGCCCACTTCTTGGGACCTGCACTTGAACAGTGTACTGGCCTGTCTTCTCCATGTGGCCCATGGCCTCGAGGGGGTCTCTCTCTCTCTCTCTCTCTCTCTCTCTGACCTGGTGGAGCATTTGCCAGTGTGTTTGTGCACTCTCTCACCTGGGAGCATGCAACATGGTAACTTTAGCAGCTGCATGGCCTATGGCTGTGCTGGCTCCATACCCAGCCTCCAGCAGGGAACCCGAGGACAGACAGCAACCGGGAACAAGCTAAGCCACCTGGATGACCACTTAGCAACCACCTCAGGCTCCAAAGGACAGTACTTTAAAATGGAGCAGGAACTCTGGGCACTGCCTTTTGTTCTAGCCTTGCTGAGGACAGTTAAGCTTTGCCTGAGTTTGCAGAGGAGATGATCTTTGAGATGGGGAGTCCCCTATTCTCCCAGAATGCTCAGCATTCAAATAAAAACCTCTTTTTATTTCCCAAGAGCCTCTGCCTCTAGAGTTTACCTTTTGTGGCAACGGGCAGCCAAAACCCCATTTTTCTTTGGTAACAGTATGGCCAAGGAAACATTGATATAATGAAACAACAAGAATAAAAAATGAGGATATACTAAAGAATAGAAAACGATGCTATATTATATGATGTAGTCTTTAAATTCAGCATGAGTTTATGAAAAGAAGAGATGAATAAGAGAAAAATAATGTAAAACAGATAAAAATAGAAAAACAAAGAGGAGACAAAGAAGTGTAAGAACTGCTTTATTAACATCTGGATAAACATCCAAGACCTTAATATCTTCTCTCAAATGTCTTTGAAGTCAACACTCCATCCATAAAATGTGGCTCAACAGATTTCCTGAGCTCTGAATGTGAGTGCAGAGGAGACAGTGGTTTTCCCATTTAGCCTATATTATTGCATTCCTTTAAACATCTTTTATGTGCTGGGTGTTCTTGTGTATTAGGAATACCATTGAAATAAAACAAAGTCCTGGCTTTATTTTTCAGTCAACACTAGTTGATATTTTATTATAAATGGATTATTTTAAATTATCTAGAGTATGTGTCCTACGTAAAAGTAAGCCTCATGAGGGAAAGGAACTTCTATTTTAATCATTCTGGCTTTAGTCTCTTGTTCACTCTATTACCAATGCCCTTTGCAGACCCTACTCATCAACTATTATTTCAATAGCTAAATAAATGAATAAGTGAATAATATTTGGCAGAAAGTTCTGAATTCTGAATTTCTTTTGAACTACTATCCTAGGAGATAGTTTTTCAAGTATAAAACATAGAATAGTGCTGCTGGACATATAACACATACATTTTCTGTTCCCACACCAAACAGGAAATGACTCTTCTCACTAAAATGAAATATAAATCTCTCCCCTTCAAACAGCATATTAGCTAGTATAGTCTAGGATAAATGTGGTAAAAATAACCCCTACAATGTCAATGACAATACAGAAGTTTTAACTTCTTTTGCACATCACAGCCCCTTGAATGATTCTCCTACCAGCTGTGATTTGGGGAACTAAGTAAACCCTTTGCATCTTGTGGCTTCGCCATCTTGAACTCTTTCTTTTCAAGGCTTCAAAATGGGATAGAGAGACCAGGGAAGGTAAGTGTGATATGCCATGGCCAGGACTTGAAATGAGGTACATTACTGTCACCCATAGTTCATTTGCATGCTCTCATCACGTTGTAAGAGGACTGGAAAGTATAGTTATCTTGTGTGCCAAGGAGGAAACTTAAATGGTTTGGTGGACACATGGCATTGTCTCATGCTGCATTTCCAGCACTGAATTTAAGGATAAGAAGAGCTGTGGTATTTCCAGCTATAGCTAACATGTATAGAAAATACAGATGGGAAACAAAATATAGAAATCCTTTAATAACATTCTAAGAATCATATATTAATTAATTCATTCACCTGATACATAGGAAGTTATTACTGTGTATCACTATTTCCAATCTCTTATAGCTTATAGTCTAGAATGGAAGATAAATGAACCATTATAACGAAGCCAGATGAGTGCCTTGATAGAGAAAGTACAGCATGGTGCAGGAGAAATGTAATAATATTTTAAAGTAACAATAATTATGGTATTTTGAGCATCCACTCTATGTCAGGCACTCTAAAGATATTATTACATTTATTTGTCACAATGCTAAGAGATTAGACACTAATATTGTTTTTTTATGGATCTGTAAACTAAGACTTAGAAAAAAATCAGTAACTTGCTCAAGGTCACAAAGTAATTTAATATATTTCGAGTACCTAAATAAGCAATGCTTAGCCTTGGCAATGAAAGTTTCTGAAAACAAGAACTGGTTGCTTTTACTTCAGATTATATCATACCGCATGGAAAGGATGTAAAACCTCCAGAAGAAAACTCACGTAAGATGAGCTTTAATATAGACTATTTCAGGACCACACAGAGATTTTCCCACCAGCTTCTTAATGAGGAAGAACTAGCGGTGACAGCAGAACCCACTGTATAGCCCCTTAGTCTGCTGCACAGGTCTCTAAAAATAAATTCAGAGTTCTCATTCCAGAGTGTGGGTCCTACATTTTTAAATAAATCTTCTTGTCCTTTTGTAGTCCCAACTTAGTATTCTCAGTCACTGCAAAACTCTCTTCCCTTCTCTCTCTCTCTCTCTCTCTCTCTCTCTCTCTCTCTCTCCCTCTCTCACCTATCTTACCTAGCTAGCTAGTAGCTACCTAGAAGAGAAGCAAGGCAAAGCAAAGGGTGGCATAGCGGGTGCCCTCTTCAACATGCGTCTTTTATGCTGGGAGATGCTATGCCTGGACGATGTGGTGACATATCCACATAAACAAATACGAAAATATTTGTGAATACATACAGTCCCTTTCCAATGAGAAATTTTAAATGAGAAATTTTATGCTCCTTTTAAGTAATGTATTGTTTTAGTGATTGATGTAGGAATTAGTAAACACCACAATTTATATATATGGTATTTTTAATATGAAAACCATTATCTTTCCACAATGAAAAAAGCAAAACAAAAATAATGAGAGCTGTGCCTAGCTTTATGAATATGACTTGCCTCTTTCCCCCACTCCCCTGTCAGAATTTCAATTCCTAGGCAAAATAAATTTCCCATCGACTCAAAAAAATTCAATAATTGCTCTTCAAGCTAGAGAAGCCAGCTAGAATTGTCGACTTGGATATTTTCCATTGCAAAAATGTGGAAATAACAGAGTTAATAAGAATGGTAGAATGAGATGGGGTAACAGTTTCATCCTTGAGCCAAAGTCACATTTTTCTCTCCACAGGATGAATTAAAGATGTGGCTTGGGCAAGGTGCTCACCTGGTGAACCCACTGTTTTTGCAGATGTAAGTGGCTCGCAGCTGGCTGTAGCTGCTGTGATTTGCTTACCCAGATGTGTTATTACATAAAACAAAGAGGAGCTGGAACTGGGGGGTGGGAATGCAATTTTTAGCACAGCCTCACTGTCAGCGATGGGAATTTCTTTTTTAAAACTCGGAGTATCCTTGATGAAAACATCCTTCGACATGTTCAGCATTGCCTTGGGGTAAATTCTCCCAGAAACCATGGCACACATCCTTTTTATTTTGCTGTTTTACAGCATTTTATTGTCTACTTTATGGAATGTCGTGAAGCTCTTGCTCTGCCCTCTGCTGTTTTACAAACTGTATAGCCAGGGTGTTCACAAGGAAGAGGTTGAGATCATTTAATTCAAATTAAATACTTCTTTGAGCAGGTGTTAGGCATTAAAGAGTATAATGGGTAAAGCTGAGGTTTTAGAGACAGGCAAAATTGAGTCCTGACCCCAGCCCCACCCCATGCTGCTATGGGATTGTGGGGAATTTATGTAAATTTTCTCAGGCTTAGGGCTCAAGGGTCAGTTTCCTTATATGCAATAATGGGAATAACATAGCTCTGACTGGGTAGTTTAATTGGTTAGAGCATCATCCCGATACACCAAGATTACAGGTTCGATCCCCCATCAGGGCATATACAAGAATCAACCAACGAATGCATGAGTAAGTGGAATAACAAACAGATATTTCTCTCCCTCTCTCTCTAAAATCAGTAAATTAAAAAAAAAAAGTGTAACATCTGTTAACTTAAAAAATGGGAATAAAAACAGTATTTGTGCCATGTTACAAAAATAAGTAATGCATGCAGATGCTGAAACAGAATAGACATTATGCTATAGAGCTATTATATTAAGAGATTAGTCATGCACTCAAGAAGAGGATAAGGCAAGTGGAGAATTTGACAGTTTAGGATTATGTAGCAGGGGGAAAGTCTAATTAGTCAGCTACTATAGTGACCTGGATAGCAAAGCGGACCTCACTGAGCATCTTAGCCATGAGAATCAAACCGCTTTAGGAAAAGTCCACACTGTCAGTCAAGTGGGGAGGTGGACGAGACTGGAAAAAGATGGACCGAGCTATGTATCTATGATTTGTCCAGTTTTCTGTATGTATATTTTTATGAAATTATACTTAAAACATACAATATTTTTCATAGACTAATTTATGCTTTCTATTGTAAGATACTAAAATAGATTTTAAATTTGTGTAATTGTGTGTGTGCCTATATACCACGAACTTCTGGGTCAAGCTCAAAGTCCCAGTGTATATCCTGCATTTGGGGGTTTGTTGTGTAGACATAGTCTTTTTTCACATGGAGTCCGACATTTTTCTTAAGCTGAACTAGCCTAGTTCTGATCACTGTTTAATGGGAGCTGGCGGCAGGAGGTGGGAAGAGGTTGTTGAGAACAGAGCGGCCTGCTTCGCTGGAACCGAGGCGGCTCACAGCTTGTCCCGCAGGCAGTCAGAACACACAATGACATGCTTTGACAAACAGACTCACAACAACTTGAATCACATTTGGAACCTCAAGTGAAATCAACCAAACATAAAAATTATTTTCTCAAAATTGTTTGGTTTAGTTTGTACATATTACATACTAAACCCAGTGTTTGGGATCTAGGTTTAAGTTTAGCACAAATGGGATAGTTTGTACATAAATTATGGTTATAAAACCATTTTAACATTTTCCACGAGGCAGTGTAAGACAAACATAATGCTCTGAGTGGAATGAAAAATCAATTGCATAAAATACAGGATTGAATGATTCCATTGTCAATGAAAAACCAGTTTTCATTTGATCTGAGCAAAAAGCACAAACATATGAACTATGATGGTTTTTCTGTACACAAACATCCAGGCTGAGGAAAACCCCACATGCTTCTGAGGCTGTCACTGTCAGCCCCCCACGTCCCTTCCAATTCCCAGCTTCAGAATTCGAGTCTAAGAACGGGCTTGGGCGGAGGACAGGAGCAATTGTGTTATATCTTTGCTTGAGTTATCATTTTCCTGCTGTAGTTTATGTGAGCATCTTTTTAAATGTTGAATATTATTAGGAAATACAAATAGGATGCTGTCTTAGCTTAGAAACACCAAAAAAAAAGCAAGAATAAAGAAACACGAATGGCCGGAAAAGCCAGAGGAACCGAGGCCCACCGTAAAGTGATGGCACTTGGGTGATGACAGGAGTACAGACACCGAAATGATTTTTATTTAATTTGACAAAAGGCATTTAAAAAAATTGCGTTAAGAATCAAAGTGAGCATGACTAGCTTCATCATAAACATAAGACCTATTCCAGATTTGGTTTAAATCTGTTCAAGACACCCAAGAATGGCAACGTTTCTGAGCTGTTTTCACGAGGGACTCACAGTGGAGGACGTTCATATGTCAGACATCTGGGCATGTACGGATTTTTCTCACAGACCGTAAAAGCCTTTGTGAGGAAGTACAGTAAATAGCTCCACAGAAATCTTTTCTTCTTGGTGAGGTGCTCATACTAAATATTTATTATGAGCACGTGAATAGTAAAATCAGTCCTCAATAAATATTTCTTTAAAAGGCTCAGTAATATCATGGCTCAGCTAGAGTTATTAATTTTAGAAAGGCCTGATTTTTCCCAGGTATTAAGATGAACAATTTATATCATTTCAGAATAAGCACAACCTAATTTTTTTGTTAAAATTATAATGGACAGCGTTTTCTGACTATTAACATATAGTAGTAATTGTTTTCACAGCCTTAGTCTGGCCTAGCTGCCTTTCACTCGGTAACAGGCATTGCTTTCGTGAAATCAGTGACAGAAGTGTCCTGCCCCTCTCCCTCACAGACACACGCCAGAGAGATAGGTGCCCGGGAGCACGGCCAATCAGGTGGGCTGTGTTACATAGACAGGAGGGTTGCAAGTTATGGAATGTGTCTCAAGAAAGTATAACAGAATTCAGATGGACAATTATGATGTCCTTAGAGATAACCTTGAATGTATTCCAATGTTTTTCAGTAAATACTTTACAAAATCCTTGAAGTCAACAAAAATCAATGAAAACAACAAGAAATAAATACCTGGTATGTAATTTATAATGATTGCATGCTAACACTGCTGCTGTAAATATGCCTGATAACTAAAAAGTCATTGCATTTTTCAAGGAGGATCGATTTTTCTGTTAATGCAGACCTGTTTACGGAGGCTCTGCAGCAGAGTGAGCAGTGCACTAATTTGGGGTAAGTGTTCAGGGTTCCTCTTCAGCCTCTGAAGCTCCATTTGCCAAGTGACAGTGAATGGTCATTTAACTTCTTAAAAATCTCTGTTTTCTAATAATTAAGTTTAGGATAATAATATGCACCACATGATGGTTAGATTAAATGAGATAATGTGCGTTAAATGCTCATCCCAGTGCCTGGAGCATAATAAAGAATCCAAAATACAGAGCTGACCGTGTGATTCGATTGATGAAAGCAAATGATCATGCAGCAGAGAATAGTAAAGGACAGTTTGCCACAAAAATGTGAGCGATAGTCGTAGTGACTTTTAAAGTGGTTGACTTTATGGTTTTCCTTCTAAAGGAGCAAGGACAGGGTAGGACAGTGGGACACTGAATCAAGAATGAGTTGTCAGCTGGAAACTCACTCCAGTCTGTTCCCGGAGGGAAGCCCTGGAGCAGGAATGTCCTACAACCTTGGTCTCGCCTGGGGGCAGTGGGGTGACCTTTGCTGCCCTCTACCAGGCAGTCAGTCACTGGTCGTACTATAGGGGTCTGGAGAAGGTGGGACCCCTATATGGGGATGGGCAGCTTTCCTGCCCAGTAGGGGCAGTTCTCCTGAGAAGGAGGCAGTACTTGCAGCAGCTGTGGTGGTGGGCCAGCCGGTGAAGGAGATATGAGCAGAGTGCCAACAATGGTGACCCCGTGACTACCATCCTTCCTCAGTCACGTCTGCTCTGCAGCAGGGAAGCTTCCCTCTGCAAGAAGGATTCGGCCTAGCTGCATACCTACCCTCCACCTTATCCTTTCCCTTCCTTTCCCTCCCCTCCCTGATCTGCATTATTCCATAGTTTCTGTTGTAATGTTCCTTGTCCCATAATGTTCTGCATTTCCAGACAGTTCAGGTCAGACTGGTCATTTTCATGTATCAGTTTTGACATAGCCACTGCGATGGGTTTCGGCATTTTTGTCCCAACCATTGACTGTTTTATCCTTTAGAGCACGAGGCTCTGCAGCGCGCACTGGGTAAGGCCCAGGGCAGAGTGACGTAACCTGGGTTCGAAACTTGTCTCTGCCACTTCCTTGCTCAGCAAACTGAGCCCTGAGTCTCGGTTTCTTCATCTGTAAAATAGAAATAATAATGTCACCCACTTTTTAGGATTCTGTGAAAATTCAATGAGCTAATATATTTAAAGCACTTGGAACAGTATCTGATACAGGGTGAGCACTAGCTAAATATTCAGCATTCATAGTCATAAAGTACAGAGAATGTCCTTGCTAGCTTCAGACTCTCTATCGATTATGGTTTTTAATTCTTTGGTTATTACCATATCTCCTAATTGTGGGGCCCATATTGTGCAATCTTTTTATATCCTTCAGGTTCAATGCTTCATAAATGTCGTGAAGCTGGACCAATGTTTTGGCTTACAAACAATTTCCAGAAAAGCCTTAAGAGTGTTTTCTGTGACTGTGCTAAAGTGGCTTGGTTTATAGCAAGGCGATGGATAACTTTTAGACCACGTGGGCTCCTGGAGGTTGCTTCCCCTTTACTGTGAAGCCCTTTCTTTGTATGGCTTTTTTTTTTTTTTTCCTGTCTCAAGCCTGTCTCCCAAGCTCCAAAGACTGAGACTAAAATTGCCTCATGGAGACAAAATCTTAGTCTTCACAGAACATGCATAAAAGGACCCATCAACAAAGCCAAATGGGGAAAAGATTGAGAGTGAGAGGTGGGGGTCGGTGGGGCTGGGGAAAGTGGTGGTGGGAAAACGTTGACAAAAACAAACAAAAAATAATGTGGTTAGGGGAGGCTGGGAGTAGTGTGGGAAATTAAGAAGCCAAAGAGCTAGTGAGTGCAGCCCAGGGACATGGACTAAGAGGTGTGGGGATGATGAAATGGGGTGCAGGGCGGAGGCAATATAGGTGGGGAAAATGAGACAACTGTAGTGGCATACTCAATAAAATACACCCAAAAAAAAATCTACCACTGTTTGACATTTTAGTGCTCATTTAATCCTAAAAAGTACCCTGAGGCATATTATCCCCATTGATTTAGAAATCAAGGGAAGAGCTTCAGTTCACACACAAGGTCACACAACATGTTTTGTGCCGAAGTATTGCATGCTCACTACTTGCGGGATATCTCAGCTGCCAGAGCTGTGCTACCCCATGGGCTACTCCGCCAGGGTGTATACAAGACAGGTCCCTGAAACAACACACACATACACACACACACACACATTCACACACCTGCCTGGGGCAGGCTCTACAGCATCTATATTGTGTATAGTTCTTCACCAAAGTTTACATTCGGAGAGGAGCAGACATCAGTTAGTCTTTTCTGTTATTTATGCACTCAGTTATTTTTGAACTGTCTTTTTAGCGAGTAAAGATAGGATGAATGTTACTTGGTAACTGGAATGATTGGCATTTTAATGATGACCAGATCCCTAATTCCGTCTCCATTTACAGTTTGAACTTTTGAAGGTTTCCATGTAACACTCTGGGGAAACCACTGTGCTGTAGTGGTTGCTCAGGCCATTGTGCCATTTAATAATAGCGACATTAGGCAGTTGTCGGACATCACCATGCCTCTCTTTCCTCTTTTGTTAAATTAGGGCTAATGGTACTAGCTGTCTATAGAGTTATAGAGAGCAAGTGAGATAATGGATAAAAGTACATATACAAATAAATGTCAGCCACTGTTATTACACATGGTTATGAGAAGATAGAAGGAAGCATGGTTTATGAATAAGTACTGGCTTACGACTTGGGGTATCTTTGCATAAATAGAAGACTCATCAGTTTAGTAATAATAAAACTATTAGAAAAAAAATGTAGATGTCTTATAAGACAATGGCCTGAATTTTTTGAGAACATTAATGCCATTAAAGAGAATAAAAAAGTTAGGAACTTCTAATTGAAGGATACCAAAGAGGTAGAACACCTAAATTCTATGTTATTGTCTCAATTGTATCCTAAATTTGAAGGGAAAAAAATAGGATAAAGCAGTGATTCTCAAACTTAAGTGTGTTTAGTACCATTGGGATCTCGTTCAATGAGTCTCCATCTGCATTTCTAACAAGTTTCCAGGTAATGCTGCCTAGTTTGCAGACTGCACCTCAGGTAGTAAGGGGTAAACAGACATTAGGGAACAAAGGGGAAATTTGAATATGGGCCACATACTAGATAATATATCCATGATAGATTTCTTGAGTGGAATAACAATATTATGAATACATAGAGAATGTAGTTATTTTTAAGGAGATACCTGTTGACATACTTAGTGATGAGATATTATGATGTAGGAAATTAACCTGCAAATGATTTTGGGGGAAAAAAAGGCATATATGCATTCTTGTGGGTATGTATGAGAAAGGAACAAATATGGCAGAATGTTAATAATTTGTCAATATCGGCTGACAGTTTTGGATGTTCAATATATTAATCTGTCGCTTTTTCTGTAGGTTTGAGATTTTTCAAAATAAGTATCTTTAAGAAAATAATATGACTCCTCTGTATAGTAATTTTCACAATAATTTCCAATATATTCCCTTTCTTATCACATCTCACAGTAGAATTAAAATTTCTTTACCCCTAACTTCCCTTCCCTGCTCAATAAGGAATCTACTCAAAGAAGGTTTTTCTCAGGGTATGGCTCTGTATTCTGGATAAGTTGGTTTTTAAGATATTACCGGGGGCCTCTAGGAGTTAGGCTACCATAGCAACCTCTGATCATTCTACCCAAATTAGAGCTTTCAAAGCCTTTTCTATTTTTTTAAACAAGTTTCTTCTTTCTTTTCAGAAGCAACATAATACTCTTGTAGGAAAAGGGATCAAAGAAATACAGTCCCAAATCCAAATTATTTTCCAGGAAGATTTACTGTTTCTACTTATCCAAAATTCTTTTTTTTTAAGTTAATTAAAAAAAATTTTTTTAAAGTATGAAAGAAGTCTCTCTGGAAGGACAATATTATATATTTTTTGTCATGATTCGGATTAGAGGCATCTTACACAAATGGAACAATAAAATAGGAAAATAAAAATAAAAGTTAGTTTCCTGGCAGTCTGAGCAACAAAGGAAACATGGTCAGTTCAGTCATAGAAATAACTAAACTTTTTCTGACACTCAGAATGAAAACTATCCTATGTAGTTGTCTTTATGTAGAGACCAATGAGTAACTACTATAGTGTCCTCAATAACATCCCTACAATAAATGCATCAGCAGGTTTTAAATGGCAGTTTCTTATTGACAGCCCTCAATTTCAACCAAGTGGGTAATAGAAACAATAATTGCAATTCTCCTGAAAGGAAAGAAAATAAAGCCCTCTGATAACCTGAACTAATCTAAATAGGAAGCCTAGAATAAAAGGGGATGAGGGGAATCACTTGTGTATCTTACAGCCTTCACATTATCCTCTAGATTGCAGCTTGCCTGGAGTCTGCCAAGGCTTAGGCTAGGGACGAAGTTATGGCTGGGGCATCACTAATCCATTCTTCCTGCTGTAAGAATAAAAACCCAAACCACAGACCCCACACTCTGGATTACATTTTTGCTCCTATACCTGGAAATTTAGTATGATTACTATTATATTCATTTGTGTGTGAGGTGCTAACATACTATAAGAACTTAAATTCATCATTGATAATCAATGTTACCAAAAATTGAGATTAAAAATTAAGTAAAGGGAAGAGTAAAGTTATCCTTTAAAATTGAGTATCTTTCTTATGAAATAAGGCATAAAACAGTATAAAACTAAACTTAGAAAATGTGGTGGTTGTTTGGGCAACTTCCCATTTCTCCAAACTAAAAAATATAGGGATTACTTTCCAAAGACATGCTCCTGTGTTATTAACAGACTTTACTGTATACTCACATTATAGCATTCCTTCCCATCTTAGCCTTTATAGTATAAGATTTAGTGATTAAGAAAAAGGGCTTTAAAGTTGGACAGGCTTAGTGGTCATAAAATCTTAGCCAAATCGCTGAACCTCTGAGGATTTCACTTTTCATATATTTAAAATGAAAATGTTTTTACCTCTCAGAGAATAAATATGATTAAATCAGATACTACATATAATGTGCTAAGCAGAGAGCTCAACACATAGAATTCTTTCAAGTAACTGGGCCTTATACTAATTTTTTAAAGATGTAGTAATTAGTAATTCAGAAGAAATTCTGAATATGGTAATTCTGAATGGTAATATACTCAAATATTACCCAATTACCCAATTCTTTAGAGCAGGTTAAAATAAACTGTGAGTTTCTAGTGTCCTCCTAACCCCCACTAATTCTTATTAGTTCTCTAGAACATTTTTGCTCTTGGCCATGGCCAAAATTATTTATTTCTATTTCCCATTAACTAAAACAATCATTTTTGTGATTAATATATATTTGCAATTATTATCACAATTCTCCTTTGGGGAAAACACTATACTGGCAAAGATGACTTTAGTCATCCTGATGACTATGCTATGTCATACTTTCTTTTTAAAAATGTATTTTATTGATTATGCTATTACACTTGTCCCATTTTTTTCTCTCCTTTATTCCCCTCTGCCCTGCACCTCCCCTCCCTCCAGCATTCCACCCTTTCTTAGTTCATGTCCATGCGTCATACATACAAGTCCTTTGGCTTCTCTATTTCCTATACTATTCTTAACCTCCCTGTCTATTTTGTACCTACCATTTCCCTGTAATTTTCCCCCCATTTCCCCCCTCCCCCTCCCCACTGATAGCCCTCCGTGTGATATCCATTTCTGTGATTCTGTTCCTGTTCTAGTTGTTTGCTTAGTATACTTTTTGTTTTTGTTTTTTTTAGGTTCAGTTGTTGATAGTTGTGAGATTGTTGTCATTTTACTGTTCGTAGTTTTGATCTTCTTTTTCTTGGATAAGTCCCTTTAACATTTCATATAGTAAGGATTTGGTGATGATGAAAACTTTACCTTATCTGTGAAGCACTTTATCTGCCTTTCCATTCTAAATGATAGCTTTTCTGGATAGAGTAATCTTCACTGGAGGTCCTTGGCTTTCATGACTTTGAATACTTCTTTCTGGCCCCTTCTTGCCTGGAAGGTTTCTTTGGAGAAATCAGCTGATAGTCTGATGGGAACGCCTTTGTAGGTAACTGTCTCCTTTTCTCTTGCTGCTTTTAAGATTCTCTCCTTCTCTTTAATCTTGGGTAATGTAACTGTAATGTGTCCTAGTGTGTGCTGCCTTGGGTCCAACTTCTTTGGGACTCTCTGAGCTTCCTGGATTTCCTGGAAGTCTATTTCCTTTGCCAGATTGAGGAATTTCTCCTTCATTATTTTTTCAAATAAGTTTTCAATGACTTACTCTTCCTTTTTTCCTTCTGGCACCCCTATGATTCAGATGTTGGAGCATATAAAGTTGTCCCAGAGGTTTCTAAGCCTCTCCTAATTTTTTGAATTCTTGTTTCTTTATTCTGTTCTGGTTGAATGTTTATTTCTTCCTTCTGTTCCATATCGTTGATTTGAGTCCTGGTTTCCTTCCCTTCAGTGTTGGTTTCCTATGTATTTTTCTTTATTTCACTTCACATAGCCTTCACTTTTTCCTCTCTTTTGCAACCATACTCAACCATTTCTGTGAGCAACCTGATTACCAGTGTTTTGAGCTCTGCATCTGATAGGTTGGCTATCTTTTCATCTTAGTTCTATTTTTGGAGTTTTGATCTTTCATTTGGGCCATATTTTTTTGTCTGGACACATCTGTTAGGTTGTAAGGTGTGGACCCTTAGGTATTCACCAGGGCTGGGCAACCCCCATCACTGTATTGTGGCTGTATGTGGGGGAAGGGACTAAGGGGGAACAATGCTGCTTGCTCAACTCTCAGCTGACTTTCAGCCACTTACTCCGCTACCCACAAGCAAATTGGGCCCTTCTACTGATTCCCAGGTGGGTGAGTGGGTTTATATATGTTCTGTGGGTCTCTCCAGTGAACTCTCCTTGTGAGGCTGGGAGTTTCTCCCACAGCACAACCCCCACAGGTTTTTATAGCCAGTGGTTTTGAGTCATTATTTCCCTGCACTGGACCCCTGGGTTGCATGGTCTGTCTTGCTCCTAGTTGTTCCTCCCAGTTTGTAAGCACACAAATGTGGGACTACCTGGTCCTCCAGCCACTGCCTTGCCTGCCCTGGTCTGTCAGCCAGGATATCACTTGCCCAATCCTCCAGCTGTTGCCTGGCCCCAAGTCCTTTCTGCCCTGGCTGTCCATCTCTGCCCCTCCTACCAGTCTGAATGAATGTTTCTTCTTTAACTCCTTGGTTGTCTGACTTCCACACAGTTTGATTTTCTGGCAGTTCTGGGTATTTTTTTGTTTTAAAATTTTTTGTTGTCCTTCTGTAGGTTGTGGGAGGAGGCAAAGTGTGTCTACCTACACCTCTATTTTGGCTGGAAGTCTACTTATCCAAAATTCTTTTTACCTGAAGGGTGGTCTCTGTATTTGGCTTCCTTTAGTTGCTGTTTAGGGACATCTTCATGGACCTGGGCCCCTCCCTCCCAGACCACTCCCCACTACTGTTCAAAAGGAGATATGTGCATTACCACCTTATCATTTCTGGGTCTGGAAGGCTTCATTATTCTTTCCCATGCAACCAAGACCCTGACCTTTCATTTGCTTTCTTGAAATTGTAAACTCTGAATTGACTCTTACAAAATAAAGTCACCCCACAGATCTTTATAAGTAATCCCCCCAGTTCTATTCCCTTAGAACAGCTCTCACAGGGAGTCTGTGGAACAGGCTCTTCGCCTAAAAATGTTCAGACCCAGTAATCCAATAGTTTTTGCAAAATCCGGGTAGCAATCATTCGTGACTTCAATATATCATCATCATTTTCTTCCAGTTTGTGATTTTTCACTATTTTTTGTCTTGTTTATTGCATTTTTTCCATTACTGTTTATCTCCCTACACCTTCCTTCCCCTACAATGACCACACTGTTATTATGTCCATGAGTACTTTTTTCCTTTTCGTTCAATCCCTGTACTCCCTAGCCACCCCTCATAGCTGTCTTACTGTTCTAAAGATCTAAAATTCAAGTATTCCTCATATCTGGTTGTAAAGTTCCTTCCAGAGTGGGAGCCTCTCTTTTGAGGGGTATTTGAGATGATTTCTGGATTTCCCAATTCTTACAACCACTGAAAGTCATCTTATTCTTCCTTTCACTGCTCCTGTACCATTGGAGATACCACACAGGCTTATTGATATAGGGATTTTATCTTCATCTCCTTGTATTTTGATATTGGAGAATAAAATGTACCTAATTTTGTTAAGATGTTGTACATTGATTTTTTTCTTCTGTTATGTGTGATAGTCAGGATCAGTCAGGGAAACCTAGCCACCATGAGTTTTATGGGAGAAAGAATTTATAATAGAAATGAGACCTTACATAATTGAGGGAAAAAACTGGGGAAGTGTGGATCTGGCAGGGGGAGTCAGAGTACCAGGGAAGAGGTCACAGATGAGCAAGTCAGAACTTGTAGGGAAATCTGAGATGGCAAGCCTGGCCACACAGCTAGGTGGGATCACAGAGGAACTTGGAGGGATGTCTATAGAAAACTGTTGCCACTGTGCAGCAACCGTTTCTGCTGGCCTGCTGCCAACCTTGTGGTAGTGGGCCTGGGGCTTCTGTTCATCTTCAAAACCAGTGTTGAGGAGGATGAGCTGGATACCACCCAGAGAAGAGCAAGAACAAGTTGGCCTCATTCAATCCTGTCTGCATCTACCCATCACCAAAATAGACTTGAAGTACCTTCTGAGGGCAAAGGCCACTGCTTTTCAGATCTCTTACAAGTTTCTCTTTTGACCAACTTTGACCTAGAACTATTACGAGCAAAGGGGATTCTGGAAAACATACTTTCCAGCTTACCCAAATCTCCTCAGAACAAGGCAGGATACTTTAGAAAGTCTCCTGACTCCCCATGTTCAGTTGAATGCTCTTCACTGAACCCCTATTCCATACTGAGAATGTCACTATCATTGACTGGTCACTTTCCCCCCCAGAAGGTTGCGTCGGTACCTGTTACTTTTATTAGTGCAGGAGTCTGTGCCTTTACTTCAACACCTTGCTCGTTATCTGGCATGTGGTAGGAATTCATTACACTTTTATAAAATAGAATGAACGCTGAGGAACTAATAAAAAAGGAGGTCTTGTAGAGGGACATTTTCTCAGCACGTATGTATCGTAAGGGAAGTGCCAAAATGCTTTAGGAAGCAGCTAAAATCAATCATAGAATTCAGCTTATTTCAGTTATAATAGAAAGGGAAATATAAAGTCTGAGTAGAATTGACTTATTTTTGAGTCAATACTTGATAAATATGTTTATAAAGAGAAGTGAGTCAAGAAAGCTAAAGAAAGCAATGGTACTGGAAGTGACTCAGCTGGAAAGAGATGCCAGGAGAGCGGCATCAGTACTTTCCAGAGAGCTGGCCACAAATGAAAGTTAACGTGCACCCATGGTGCCAGAAATCTTGATATTTATTTCTTAACTCTTTTCTCAATATTCTGGCAGTTTGCACTAGCTCCCAGCCTCTCCCCCTCTGCCCACACTTCTTTCCTGGTTTGGGTATACTTGTTCTTTTTCTCCTTTTGAGGTAGTTTAATTTCTCATCCCAAAAGGAAATCAACCTGGTTTTGACTCCTGGCTCCATTGTTTATTCATATTTTCTGAGTCTCAGATTTTGATCCTATGAAATTGAAAATAATATTTTCCATTGCAAAGGCTAGCAATTAACCTATTGTTGGCACTTAATAAATGTAAGTTGCCACCTGTTTTTCTTCTTTCCAAGACTGAGAAGAAAAATTGGGAGACCTTTGCTGTCGCTCCCCATACTCCCTAGCATATAACCTGTCCCTCCTACCCCAGGTCGTTCTACCACATATAATACTCTTATGGGAGAAATTCTAGGGAATAAAACTCCCACCGCCTTTTTATTGTGTTTACCCTGAATGGCTTTTCAAGTCTGCTGATTCTCACAATTTCTTTTTTTTTTTGTTTGTTTATTATTCTGTAATTTTTATTTTTTAACCATTTTTTATTTTCAATTACAGTTAACAGACATTATTATATTAGTTTCAGGTGTGCACCCCAGTGATTGACCATTAGAGAGCCTAATAAGTGACTATCCCGATGATCTCACACCCATCTGACACCGTACTTAGTTATTAGACTATTATTGACCATATTCCCTATGCTGTATTTTACATTCCCATGACTATTCTGTAACAACCAATTTTAATTTTTTTTTAGAGAGAGGAGAAAAGAGGGAGAAAGAGAGAAAGAGAGAAACATTGATGTGAGAGAGAAACATCAATTGATTGCCTTTCATACATGCCTTGACCGGGGACCAAACCTACAACCTAGGTATGTGCCCTAACCAGGAATTGAACCAGCAACCTTTCAGTTTACAGGATGATGCCCAACCAACTGAGCCACACCAACTAGGACCCAATTTGAATTTCTTAATACCATTGCCTATTTGCCCATCCCCTGAACCCTCTTCCCATCCAGCAACCATCAAAACATTCTCTGTATCTATGATCCTGTTTCTGTACGGCTTGATCATTTACTTTGATTTTTATATTCAATTGTTGATAGATATGCATTTATTACCATTATATTGTTCATATTTTCTTCTCCTCCTCCTCTTCTTCCTCCTCCTCCTCCTTCTACTTCTTCCCCTTTCCCTTCCCCTCCTCCTCCTCCTTCTCCTTCCCCTCCTCCTTCTTTTTTCTAACCTTTATTGTATTATTTTCCATTACCATTTGGTCCCTTTATACTGCCCTCACCCCTGTAATCACCACACTGTTGTCCATGTCCATGAGTCCTTTCTTCTTTTTGCTCAATTCCCACACCCCTTAACCTCTGCCCATACTAGCTGTCACCTGCTCTCCATCTATGAGTCTATCTCTGTTTGGCTTGTTAGATCAGTTTGTTCATTAGATTCCACATATGAGTGAAATCCTATGGTATTTGTCTTTCTCTGACTGGCTTATTTCACTTAGGATTATGTTCTCCACGACCATTCATACCATTGCAAAGGGTAAAATTTTCTTCTTTTTTAAGGCTGAGTAGTATTCCATTGTGTAAATGTCTCATAGTTGTTTTACCCACTCATCTATTGATGGACACTTGGGCTGCTTCCATATCTTGGTGATTGTAAATAATGCTGCAATGAACATAGGGGTGTTTATGTTCTTTCGAATTAGTGTTTTGGGTTCCTTTAGATATATTGCCAGAAGTGGGACTGCTAGGTCAAAAGGCAGATTCATTTTTAGTTTTTTGAGTTATCTGCGTACTGCTTTCCACAGTGTCTACACCAGTGCACATTCTCACCAACAGTGCTAAACAGTTCCCTTTTCTCCACATCCTCACCAGCACTTGTTTGTTGATTTATTGGTGATAGCCATTCCGACAGGTGTGAGATGATATCTCATTGAGGCTTAATTTGCATTTCTCTGATGATTAGTGATGTCGAGCATCTTTTCATATGTCTATTGTCCATCTGTATGTCTTCTTTGGAGAAGTGTCTATTCAGGTCCTTTGCCCATTTTTTAATTGGGCTGTTTGTTTTTTTGGTGTTGAGTTTTGAAATACTTTATAAATTCTGGATACTAACCCCTTATCAGATGTATTGGCAAACATATCCTCCCATTCTGTGGGTTGTCTTTCAGTTTTGCTGATGGTTTCCTTTGCTGTGCAAAAACTTTTTTAGTTTGATGTAGTCCCATTTGTGTTTTTTTTTCTTTTGTTTCCCTTGCCTGGGAAGATATATCTGATAAAAAAAAAAAAACTACTATGAGCAATAACCAAGATTTTGCTGCATGTATTTCCTTCAAGGATTTTTATAGTTTGGTGTCTAATATTTATGTTTTTAATCCATTTTGAAGGTATTCTTGTGTGTAGTATAAGCAGGTGGTCTAGTTTTATTTTTCTGCATATATCTGTCCAATTTTCCTACACTATTTATTGAATAAATTATCGGTAGCCGATTGTATGTGTTTGCTTCCTCTGTCAAATATTGACTCTAAAGATGTGGGTTTATTTCTGGGCTCTCTATTCTGTTCCATTGATATGTATCTTTTTTTAATGTGAGTATCAGGCTATTTTTATTACTAAGGCCTTGTAGTATAGTTTGACATTAGGTAGTGTGATTCCTCCAACTTTGTTCTTCTTTCTCAGGATTGTTGTTGCTATGCAGGGCCTTTTGTGGTTCCATATAAATTTTTGAAGTATTTATTCTAGGTCTGTGAAATATGTTATTGGAATTTTGATAGGAATTGCATTCAATCTATAGATTGCTTTGGGTTGTATGGACATTTTAATGATGTTAATTTTTCCTACCTATGAACAGAATATGTGCTTCCACTTATTTGTATTTTATTCAATTTCTTTTTTCAGTGTCTTATAATTTTCTGAGTATGGGTCTTTTACATCCTTGTTAGGTTTATTCCTAGGTATTTTATTCTCTTTGAAACAATCGTGAATGGAACTGTTTTCTTAATTTCCCTTTCTGTTAGTTCATTATTGGCATATAAAAATGTAACTGATTTCTGGATATTAATTTTGTATGTTGCTACTTTGCTGAATTCATTTATCAGTTCTAATAGTTTCTTGGTAGAATCTTTAGTGTTCTCTATGCACAGTATCATGTCATCTAAAAATAAAGACAGTTTTACTTCCTCCTTTCCAATTTGGATCCTTTTTATTTCATCTTTTTGTTTGATTTCTGTGACTAGGACTTCCAGTATTGTGTTGAATAAGAGAGATGAAAGCAGCATCCCTCTCTTGTTCCTAACCTTAAGAGAAATGCTTGTAGTTTTTGCCCATTGAGTATGATGTTGGCAGTGAGTTTGTCATGTATTGCCGTTATTCTGTTTAGGTATGATCCCTCTATTCCCACTTTGCTGAGAGTTTTTATCATAAATGGGTGCTGCATGTTATCAAACCTTTTTCTGCATCTATTGATATGATCGTGTATATGATTTCTATCCTTCATTTTGTTTATTTGGTGAATCACATTTATTGATTTGCAAATGTTGTACCATCCTTGCAATCTCAGAATAAATCCCACCTGATCATGGTGTCTGATCTTTTTGATGCATTACTGTATTTAGTTTGCTAATATTTTAACCAGGATTTTCTTCCTATTAAAGAAGACCTTTTAACATTTCATATAATACTAGTTTGGTGGTGATGAACTCTTCTGTTTTTTTTTTTCTTTGTCTGGGAAACTCTTTATTTGCTCTTCAATTCTAAATGATAGCTTTGCTGGGTAGAGTAATCTTGGTTATAGGTCCTTGCTTTTCCTCACTTTGAATATTGCTTGCCAATCCCTTCTAGCCTGCAAAGTTTCTTTTGAGAAATCAGCTGACAATCTCATGGGAGCTCCCTTTTAGGTAGTTAACTGTTTTTTTCTTGATGCTTTTAAGATTCTCTCTTTGTCTTTAACCTTTGATATTTTAATTATAATGTGTCTTGGTGTAGGCCTCTTTGGGTTCATCTAGTTTGGGACTCTCTGTGCTTCCTGGACTTGTATGTCTATTTCACCAAATTAGGGAAGTTTTCTGTCATTATTTTTTCCAATATGTTTTCAATTTCTTGCTCTCTTTACTCCTTCCAGCACCCCAATGATGAAAATGTTGCTATACTTTAAGTTGTCCTAGTCAGTTGTTATAGCAAGTCCTTTCAGTTTATCAGCCTGGGTAAATCTCTCCCATGACCTGCCAACAGCAATCAAGGCACAATTACAAGAGGAGAATGTACTCAGCCCTCATGGAGGACACACCTCAAGTACCCAATTGGGCAATAGGGTAGGCTGTGTCACTGGACCCTATAAAACACCTACTACATTGGACCACTATACCAAGCCTAGAAGATGTAGAAGCTGTACCTAACACACAAAAACAAACACAGGGAGACTGCCAAAATGAGGAGACAAAGAAACATGGCTCAAATGAAAGAATAGAACAAAACTCCAGAAAAAGAACTAAACAAAATGGAGACAAGCAATCTACTAGATGCTGAGTTCAAAACACTGGTAATAAGGATGTTGAAGGAACTTAGTGAGAACCTCAACAGAATGAAAAAGGACCAGTCTGAAGTGAAGGATATACTAATTGAAATAAAGAATAATTTACAGGGAATCAACAGTAGAGATGTAGCTGAAAATCAAATCAGTGATTTGGAATTAAAGGAAGCAAAATCACCCAATCAGAAGACCAAAAAGAGAACAGCATCCAAAAAGAATGAGATAGTGTAAGGAGTCTCTCAAAGTTTCTTAATGTCTCGGCTTTCTTCCTTCCTTCTCTTTTCTTTTCATCCTTTCTCTTCCTTCCATTTCTTTCATTTTCTCCTTTCTTGACTTCCTGTAAGTATTAGTTTCTTATAGGTACTCTAAAAAATTACTACTGACTTAAGACAACACAAATTTATTATCTTAGGACTTTGAGTTCTAAGTACTTAGTCAGTTACACTGACCTAAAATCAAGGTCTCGGCAGGCCTGTACTTTTTCTGGAAGTTCTAGGGGAGAATTTGTTTCTTTTTATTCTCTAGCTTTTAGTGGTCATCTGTATTCTTTGGCTTGCGGCCCCTCCCTTTATCTTCAAAGCCAGCGGAATAGCATCTGCTGTCCTCTCTGAACTTTGCTCCTTTCCTTATGTCTTCCCTCTCTGATTCTGATTCACCTGCTCCCTTCTTATAAGGACCGTTGTGATTACATTGGGCTAGTCTGGATAATGTAGCACAGTTGTTGTATCTCAGGATGTTTACCTTAATCATATCTACAAAATCCCTTTTACTAGGTAAGGTGACATTTTCAGGTTGAACATGCAGATATAGACATGAGGTAGGAGATAGAAGAGGAATGAGGAAGACCTGAGACACTGTAGCTGTTGTCAGCCAGCATTCTGATTTCTAAGAATCACCTTGTGACAGTTGGCAAGGAACCAAACTTGCACACCAGAGCTTCAGTTGCACCTTTGCCTCATCCTAAATTAGCACTACAGTTTCCTCTACATGTGGGCATTCAAGGAGAATTAGGGGACCCAATAAAGCCTGTACCCTTTCGGCACAAGGGGGCCATTCTCTGGTCACAAGAGGTCCACTCCCATATCTTGGGAAGTGTACTCTGTGCTTAAGAAATCTCGCTTGTTTTGCATCACTAAACTCTGTTTATATAGTCTGTTCAGTTCTTCGTTTGTGACTACCAAGAGCCTGAACCCTGTCTCCCTCTGGAACAGACATTTTGGGGGGTCCATTATTCACAACCCATTTTATCCGCTCTTCTACTTTCCCCTCCCTCCTTCCCTGTCTGTTTTCCTTCTTGCTGACCTGTCCCTCCTATAGGAGCACACTTGTCCCTCCTATGATCATACATGGTCGACATAAGTGACTCTCATTTTGTCAAACAAATTGCAAAGTGAAGATGACAGAGAATAGTCACATTTACTCAGTTAGATTATGAGGTACAAAAATTCATCCCTCGGATACATAAATTGGATGGATGATCTCCTGCTAATCTATCTCCGGGAGTTTATTTTCATGATAACCAACCACATAGAACTGCACGTCTGTGATGTTATTTAAGTTAAACTCTGTTTTTTCTTGCTACTATCTAACTTTTTTTTTCAACTAATGAATTATTTTACACTTGACCTCTCTTGTTTCCTTCACTATTTGTAAGAGTTCCATTATTCTCTTAGCCAATTGGCATGGAGGAAAGAATTTAGATTAGGATTCCAAATAACTGGAGTTAGATTCTCCCCTGACACAAGCTGTCAGGGGAGCTCGTGTCAGGGGAGAATCTTTTGGTAAATTATTTAGCTTGTTTGAGACTCAGTTTCCTCATATGACTAAAGAAAAGGTAAAAAAAAATGCTTACCTCGTAGATGTGCTATAAAAATTAAGTAATTCATATAATGCCTGAAAACTGTGATGTTCTAAGAAAATATGAATTAGGAATATTGTATGTGAGACTTTCTGACAAAGTTGTTGCAAGGCTAAATGAAATGATGTACATAAAGCATGAAGCACAATGTTGCTTCTAATGCAACTGCTAATAATAGTAATGACTCACATGTAGTGAGTGAATCCTACATGCCGACCGCTGGCTAAGCACTGAATGGAAAAGTAATTTATTTTCACAGCAACCTGATGAAGTAGATGCTACAAAGTTATGCCTATTTACTGACGAAAAAGAATCTCTTTAACATCATATTATTTTGATTCCCAGAGTTAGTGCTCAAATAATATAAATGCCATATGTAGTAAGGTACCTCGATGTATGGTTAAACCCTAAGTGATTTAAATAATCAAGAAAATCAACGATCAGACTTGATAGGCAAGACCTCTTACCAGAAGTGTTACAGCAAGCTGTCTGCACGACGAGCATCTGAACAGGCCAGGGCAAGGAGAGCTCCATCCGCAGGCCTGGGAGGGAAGTGATGAGGGACCAACACAGGTGGGAAGGAAGGCCCTGGTATTGCTTTCCAATCAGAGTGTGCCTTCCAAAATTCCACATAATTACCCACGAGAAAATTCTAGCATAAAAATTTTCACTGTCAAATTAGTTTGGGAACCACTGAATATAATATTACTTTCCTGGAGATGATTCACATTGCATTTTATCACATTCAAGCCTTTGCCAAACTCAGCAATAGAGAGATCTACTTAAAACTATGACCTTTGAGGAGGCCCCAAAGCTAGCTTTAGCTTGCCAGGCTTTTATTTAGAGTACTATGGTCTTATACTCTCACTCAGGAAATAGAGTTCTGTCTTATGTTTCACAGTTTACTTTAAGGTTTTCATGTGTTTCTGCAAATTCTGTTCTAGTTCTGAAAGTTCGGGCACTTTTCCCCTCTGGGAATTCAGGTTGTACATACACATGCCCTTCAGCTCCCTCCCACTTCACACTTGCTGGTGAAGACTGAGCCACATTATTTTGTGGTCGTCTAATGATAGGTTGTCTCCAGGGAAAAGAAGGGAAACTAACATACTGGGCCTGGAGCATATACTGGGAATTTGGGGGATATTCCACTTGATTATTTTCTTTCATCTCTCTCCCTTCTAAAGGCAGAATTATTGTTCTGTTTAACAGATGAGTAAATAAGAATCAGAGAATCTTAAAGAACTTGCTGAAAATCGCATAACTACTTTTGCAGAACTAGTATTTGAACCAACATTTTTATGACATTGGAAGGCTATGCTTGTACCACTCCTCCACCATTACTTCATCACTCTTATCCATCCTCCACCAATATTAAACATCTGTACACGTGGACAAGTTCAAGACACTGATGATGTTCACCCACTAACCCCCAGCCTGTGAGCTGGAGAAGCTGAGTGGTTAGAGCAGAAGGAATGCATAATAAAGGAGTTACTATGTCACAGTGAATGTTATATTAAAATATTCACTTCAAAGATAGCAGTTTATTCATTTGTCAAGATAAGTGCTTCATAGCTATAGAACATATTCAAAGTACTATTTTACCTTAAATGAAAAGATATAGCTCCTTTCTTTAAAAAGCTCCAAATAGCTATAAAACAGCTCTGGCTTGTAAGATAAAAACAAAGAGCAAATTATCTTTCATAGTTGACTATCAAAAAATACAGGGTACTGAGGTTACAGTCTATCAAGTAAGTTTAGAATATCTTTCATTGTTATTATTTCCCTAGCATTAATTTTTAGTCAGCTTAGCCTAACAATTACTTAAATCAGTCATTTGGCAGATAATTCCACATTTTTTTCTATTTAAAAAGGTTGAAACTATTTTAATTTTTATGAAAAAAATTTTTATATGCTTTATGAAATTACATGTAATACAAAGTATGTACAATGAAAAGGAAGTGTCTCACTTTATCTCAGCCCCTCAAATTCCCCATTTCCTTGTATAAATGTAATCACTGTTAACAGTTGATTCCTCTGGAACTTTTATGTACATTGCATATATATATGTGTGTGTGTGTGTGTGTGTGTGTGTGTGTGTGTATATCTTCACAAGTTTTAATTTAATTTTTTACATAAAAGGGCTGTATGGTTTATGCCGTTAAGTAATGTGCCCCTTTTACTTCCTATGTCTTAGTGATATAACTAAGTCAATACAATTAGATTGCATTCAGTTAAAGTCATGTAACTTATTAAAGTACTACTAATTGAAGGATATTTCATATTTTTTTATCATTACTATAGTGCTGCGATGAACGCCCTTATGATATCTTTCTTCAGTATAATGTACTGAACACTTTTAGGCATTGGCCCACCCAGCGTCCATTATCTCTTTTTTTAATGATGAAGTCCAAATGACCTTTGTTGGAGTCCCCTCCCCTGCATGTCTGTTTGATTTAGCGAGAACCCTGTCCCAGTCAACCAAGCTGGCCCAGTCCTCTGCCAGCCAGAATAGCCCATACGTACCACATCAGAGAGTTTGCTTTAGCAGTGGACACGTGAGCCATTTGAGCCAGTGAGTGTCACAGTTTTCATTTAATTTGGAAGGAAGGGAATTATTATTTTCTACTGAATACAAGTCTAATACAATACAGTGTTGAAACTGCTACAACCTTTCTGTCACCACCATGAGTGAACCTGCCTGGGAATGGAGCCAAAATAAAGGAAGCAGAGCCAAGAAGCAGAGAGAGAGAAATAAGTCCCGTTGTCCTAATGTCAGTCCCCAAATAATATGTTTCTGGTGCTAGCAAGAACTAACTCTGTACTTCACAGTTATGAGAGCCAACAAATTTTCTTTTGCTGCCTAAACCACTTTAAGTTAGATTTTCTGTTGATGTCAGCCAAGTGACATCCTACTGATACCGATAAATCCCTAGAAGGACCGTGGCCAGGCTATTTAAAGCACGTACCGTTAAAATCGCGATAGATATTGAAAAATTTCCCTTCGTAGACTCTACCACCTTAAAATGTAACAAATCCTTAACCATCAAGGATATTATGAGTAATTTTATCTTTTGCTATAGAATAAATATAAATAAAATATAATAAAAATAATTCTTTTAAAATTACATTATCCAGTAACTGAGTAGGTTGACCTTTTCATATATGTTTTGGCCATTTATTATTTCTTCTGTGGCTTAACTGTACATAAATACCTTTTTCCTATTTTTCTCTTAGGTCACTTATATGATTTTAAGATGGTCTACATATGTCCTGCAAATAAAATTAATTAAATCCTTTTTACTTAGGATGCATATATTTCCTTCCAAACTACCCTTTTTCTTAAAACATTATTTATAGTGTTCTCATATAGATTATTGAAATTTTACTATAGTGACATCTGCCAGTTTTCTTGGTAGTTAATAGATGTGTGTGTGTGTGTGTGTGTGTGTTTATATTTTTTTTTTTTGGTCTTGGAAGGTTCTTCCTAAAACAGTTGTCAACCTTCTTAAATTTTTATTTTACCCTTAATTTTAAATTATATTTTACCATTTTAGTTTTGAAATATTTAGAATACTTTTGGTTGCATGCTGTGAAGGAATATGTAATGGATAGCCGATTATGCTAATACTATTTGTTAAGTAGTTCATTCTTCCCCAATGATTTAAAATGATATTTTTATTAGTTATATTTTTTATACCTATATCTGTTGCTTGATTTTATTCTGCTTCACTGATCTATTTTATTTTTTTATTTTTTGGACTCAGTTGTGCACAATTTTATTAATTATATTTCTTATTTTATGATATACTGTCAACATTGGTTTATGAATTACCCAGTTTCATTTATTTAGTGGGTTTGACAATTTAATATATGTCTGCAAATTCATCCCTGAGAGCAAAATTTAGGACCTTCACAATGACCTACCTCAAACTATTTGGTTTCCTTCCCCCATCCCATTTCCTGCCAACCCATTTTTCCCTTGCTTTCTTTGTAAATACCATAAGTATTTTATAAATTTAATATTTATTTCTAGAATTAACCATTTTATTTTAATTTGTTAACATTAACACAATGAGACGAGCGATGCCCTTAGGATTTGCAGGGCCCTGGAGAATTTTTTTCTTTTTTTGTGGTACTTCTATCCATAATAATTTGATACTTCAAATGAGATGCCAGAGCCTATCTGGCTATATAACCTCATGGGGTCCCATGAATGAAATATCTTTCTGATCTGTAGAAGGAATCTACTTGTCAGTTGGCCCTCCTGGAATTAGGCTGCTGCCATTAGGAGAACCCTGTAGGCATGAGTTTAGAGCCCCTAGAGCTGAGGGTCCCAGATTAGAGGGTCAGGGAGTACCTCAAAGGGGAGAAACAGTGGCCAAGGCCAACAGCTTCTGGTCTGCATTCAGGGTGCCCCTCACCCCTGGGTGACATCATAGGCCAAGGCTGATTCCAGACATTGGAGGGGAAGTTAGCAAATTCTGGGGAAGTCATTCTAAAGCATGAAGTTCCCTGACGTTCAGGTTAGCATTCAAGACAAAGGCTCACTCCTGCCTGGGTATAAGGGCAATACTGACGGGTCAAGTTTCCTTCTGGATATATAGCCAAGAATAAAGCAGGTCATATAAATATTTAACATTAGGAGATAATGCTAAATATTTTTGCAATGTGGTTGCACTAATCTGTGTTCTCCCCAGCAGCCTCTTATGTGGCTCCACAGTTTCTCTAACACTTGACATTGTTAGAGTTTTTCATATTTGTCATTCAGGTGTGAAATATATTTCAATGCACTTTTGATTTCTTCAAAAGAAATCTAAAAGCTATTTATTTATTTACTATACTAAGAGTTTAAAGTTTATTATATGTATTAATCTATGTAGGGCAAAGGTCAAAAAACTTCTATAAAGGACCAGATGGTAAAAACTTTTGGCTTTATATTTTCTGTCAAACCTGTTCAACTCTGTTGTTTTAGCATGGAAGAAGTTATACACAATCCATAAATTGATAGAAATCCTGATCCCTTACAGGGAAAATGTTATTCCCCTCTCTTATTCTTCACAAGTGTTCGACTATCCCTTAGACCTTAATCTTCACCTAATGGTAAATTATATCATTTCCATGTCAAATAAAATATTTACTTACTAAGCTGAAATATAACTTCAAACCTACTTCAGTTAAGTACTCATAAACCTTGATGATTTAGATCTCATGACACAATTCAGTCCCTGTTTTGCTGAGAAGCAGTTGTTCAAGCCAGGCTCTAGTGAAAACAAGGCATTCTAATGCTAAGCTTGATTTATTTGTTTTTCCAGGGTTTGATGAAAAAAAGATTTTTTCAATAATTAAACAGCTAAAATCTGTAATGTTTGTTCATTCCTTTCATATACTAAAATCTATGTAGGGTATTATATTAGGATAAAGGATGTCTAGCTGCTAAAACAAACAACGTCCATATCTTAGTGGTTTAAAATGATAAAGGCTTACATTTTGCTCATGTCATGGTCCAGTGTGAGTTAGAGGGTTGTGCTTTATGTGGTCACTCAGAGACCAGGATCCTTTCATGTTGTGTCATCCCCACCTTTAACACAAGGTTCCAATAGGACTGGAGAAGAGTGTGTGGAGATCCTTTCCAGTGGTTTTATGTGTCAGTCATGGAAGTGGAACATATCACTTCCACTCAGTTCTATTAGCCAGAATGCAGTTTGTGACTCCAAATTTACTTTTAAGGGCAGGATGTGTAATCTTCCTATATGTCCAGGAATAAAATGAAATAGATTTGGTGACTTTATAGCACTGTATCTGTTACAGTTGATCTATGTATCATAACATATACTTTTAATTGTTTTCAGCTTGTATTTAAGTTCTGTGAAATTATGGTGACTTTTATTTTTTATTTGTTTTCCTGTATCATGAATGTTTATTTACTGTATTTTTTTCCATTACTGTATATCCTCCCTATATCCTCTTCCACCTCTACCCACTCCCTGCCCCCCACCATCCACACTGATGTCCACATCCATGCGATGAGTTCTTGTTCAATTTTGCTTGATCCCTCCATTCTCTGAACTCCACCAGAGCTGTCAGCCTGCTCTCTATCTATGAGTCTGTCTCTATTTTGCTTGTTAGTTCACTTCATTAATTAGTTTCCACAAATGAGTTAAATCAGATGGTATTGATATTTGTCCCTCTCTGGCTGACTTATTTCACTTAGCATGTTATCTAGGTCCATACATTCTATTGCAAAGGATAAAATTTTCTTCTATTTTATGGCCAAGTAGTATTCCATTGTGTAAATATATATTTGCTGATACACCTGATAAGGGGTTAGTATGCAAAATTTATAAAGAACTTATTAAACTCAACACCAAAAAAGCCCAAACCAATTAAAAAATGGACAAAGGATTAAACAGACACTTCTCCAAAGAGAGTACACGAATGGCCAATAAACACATGAAAAGATGCTCTATGTCACTAATCATAAGAGAAATGCAAATTAAAACCACAATGAGATATCACTTCACACCTGTCAGAATGGGTGTCATCAATAAATCAACAAAAAATAAGTGCTGGCAAGGAAGTAGAGAAAGGGGAACCCTTGTGCACTGTTGGTGGGAATGCAGATTGGTGCAGCCACTCTGGAAAGCAGCATAGAGTTACCTCAAAAAATAAAAAAATGGAACTACCCTGTGACCGAGAGATTCCACTTCTGGGAATTTATCCAAAGAAACCTGAAACACTAATTTTAAAGAGTATATACACCCCTTTGTTCATTGCAACATTATTTATAGTAGCCAAGATTTGGAACCAGCCCAAGTGTTTATCAGATGTGTAGCTAAAACAGCTATGGTACCTTTATGGTGACTTTTAGAATCCATTTAACTAAATGTTGGAAAGTTCTGGGAGTGTTTTACTACCAGATCCCATACTTCCCTATAGGCACAGAAAGTATAGACAGAGAAAAATAGAGAGAGAGAGCTCCTAAACAAATAGACTGAGGCTGCCCTAATTCACTGATAGAACTACCAGAATTATTCATGTTTGTTTAAAACATAAATATAAAAAAAGAAATCCAAATATTTACAATAACGGGAAAGTATAGAGTATTTCCTATGTAGGAAAATACTAAATTCTAATGCCCTGATTCCTATTTTTATTCCATAGTTTAGGTATTTATCCTGTAAAACATTTTAATATAATTTCTCTCTGGTCATCTTCGAAAAGAATTATAAATTGTTACTTGTAAAGTCATATTTTAAAACTTCCACTTCCCTCTATCTTCTCTATTCTTTACATTAACTGCAATAACTTAGAATGGATCAATTTGAAACCATGGCTTACAGTAAATAATGCCTCCCGGGTAATGGCAAAAAATGTATTTGTTACTCCCTAGTGTCTGTGCCTCATTCTGACATAGCCGTTCTTCTGAGTTGCTTTATAGCCTCAGTAAGTCAGTAGAGGCCTACAGGGATATTGTTGAAATGGAAGAGCAGGAGATTGTTGAAGAAAAAGTGATCACCAAGGAAACTATGCTTCTCTCTGGGTATTTTATCCAAAGACTTGATGGAAGCATTCGTATGCACTGACTAAACCGTGAAAAATTTGGGAATCGATGACTCTAATTTTGATAAAATCTCAGGATCTTCAGAGCAGTGGAACAACACAAGTATTCTCTGCTTGCTAACAGGAAGATTTTCAAGAAAAAATAGAGGCAATATTTCATCCAAACTTCAATAGATTTCAGAAATCTTGGCCAGACCAACAAATGCATAAAAGACAAACAGAAATAAATTACCCTATAGCTTTTGGTATTTACTGTTTGGTATGTAGGTAATTAACAAATGTATAAAAGAAAGGTGTATTATTTTTAATTCACGTATTCAGTTAATCAAGTTTGATGCTTTTGCCATATACAATTTATTTTTGTAAAAAGAAGTCCAATTATAAAATTGTGCTTTCAGGAAGAAAACACCTCATTCACTTAACCATGGCTTTACTTGTGGTTGCCACCCATGAAATAAGTCAAAAAGCCAGGGAACATAAATGGTTTCCTACTAAATATTTAGTACTTTCAAAATCCGTATTCCTTTCCCTAGTCATTACCATATGTTAAGTTTGTTCCATAGAAAGGAGAATGTAAGGGGAGATGAGACAAGAAAAAGAAAATTCTTCTGATTTCCTATAGTTTCACAACCAGTACTCTTCTATGAGCACAAAGGACAAATTAGGCTCAGATCTTAATGGGATACCTTTTACTTAAACTGTGTAGAATATCCACTGATTTATCTGCTGTTGCATGGGCAGGAAGTCCTCCCTTACCAGCTGTGATCAACAGGATATTCGTCCCCCTGTGAGCCCATGTGTTAATCCCTGAAACCTGTGAATATGCTACTTTAATAAAGAGACTTTGCAGATGTGATTAAAGTTCAGAATCTCAAGGTGGAGAGATTATCCTAGATTACCCAGCTGGGCCTGATCTAACACATGAGCCATTAAAAATAGAGAACCTTTCCTAGCTATGGAGCGAGACACAATGTAAGAACTTGATGTGTTATTGCAGACTCCATACAGAGTTACAGATGGCAGAGTTTAATCTTGGGGTTAAAAAACGGGGCAGCTTCAGCCTCACATGAGTTTTCAGAGTTTAGTAAATGGAAATTACTCTCCCTTCCCAGCTAGGCAGCATCAGTTTTTCTTATCTGTTGTTTTTAATCATGTTAAGTTCAACTTGTGTTCGTATGCCGGTAACAACCAGGAAAAAGTGAGACAAGCAGATTTCCCAGATAATATAGACCAAACAAACAAATAAATAACTAGAAACAGTTTACCTTTAAGCACTCACTCATTTAGCCATGAAATACCATTCCAAACACTGTCTTTAGGTAATGTAAAGACTGTGAAATTTGGGGAGAAATAACTTAGAATTCACTTTCATTTGAATGGTATGACTTCTATGATACGGAGATCAATTCAATCCATTTTTATTAACTCCTATTGTGCCATGCGATAGTAAAAGTGTCTGGTATTCTCATTTGAAGGAGATGTAGGAAATTCCTGTAACAGACATTCCTCTACGTTTTCAAGAGAAAAGACTAAAGGTACATATGTTGCATTAGGTGCCAGTGCACCTCCGGATCTGAAGCTATTGGCACAACCATGAAACACAGGCCCTTAAAGCTAGATAGAGTTAATGGGTGTGTCTGAATTTTACCAATACTGGTGAATTGCCACACGGCTCAATGAAAAGAATAAGCTGTTTGATGCTGTAGGAAGCAAGAGGAATCTGTTATGGAAATGAGTTGAAGATGAAGCATTAAGCTAAAATTTCTAAGATTAAATACAAAGAAGTACTTCTACTTCTAACACGTTGATGGTGAGCTGTATCCATTGGGTGTCTGCTGGTGTGTGTGTGTTTTGGTGCTGGGTTGGACTCTCAGAAGCTAATTCTTCAATTCAGTCTCTGGTGCTATATTTTGGGAGAGAGAAGAAATTAATAAAATACAGATGTCGTACCTAAAATATTTTGACCAGCAATCCAGGGACTGCAAAACTGAATGATACTCTATGCGCCATCCCAAAGGATCAGCTACTAAGGGGGCTTTGTACATGCTCTCCCCGCCCTCCACACCCCAAAATAAAACCAAGACACAGACACTGCTGTAGGAGGATTATTGCAGAGGCAAGAAAGTATGGTAAAAAAAAAAAAATTAAACTGTCAGAGTTATGGAGATGTGGGTAGGGAATTGTAAGCTGTGAGTTTATAGAGTGTGCATGTTTGTTAAAGTGAGAAGAGAGAGACTCCCTTTCCATTTCTATGAAAAATCAACTATTGTAGGATGCCTTCCCTGGGGAAGGAGGCTGCAGCAGAACTGATAATATTTTGCTGAATTGATGCTTTGGTACTTTAGTTATGGTTTATTTTATCCAAACTTGTAACCTTTTCAGATAAAAAAATTAAATCGTTTGGGGCAGGGGAAAGTGGTTGCAGGAAAATGGAGACAACTGTACTTGAACAACAATTAAAAAAAAGAAAATAAATCATTTGACTGATGGAGGGAGTTCTCGGACTAATTGTGAACGATTTTAATGTAGAAAGATTGTGTGTATGCACGTGTGAGAATGTGTGTACTTACAAAGAAGTGCCTGGTGAAGAACTTTTTTGGGGTGGTCAAGACAATAGCCATTTAAAAGCTGCTTGCAAGTGGACACCTGCACCCAGATCACAGCCTGTAAAGAGTTAGTAGTAACAGGGGTCTCCACGCTGTTGCCGAGGAGCAAGCATCAAACAAATGTCCTGGACTGAGGGAGCAGTGAGAAGCTGATGGGCAGTTTGCTGGACACCATGGAGGGGGCAAGGGAGCTGCAACAAAACCACAGGGATTTGGCCAGCTTGGAGGACAGAGCCTGCTGAGCCTGAGCTGGTCCCTGGCACTCAGATTTGGCCAGAGTCCCGCTGACTAGTATGAATCCTCTGTCTCCTTACTTAAATGTTAGTGGTTTGAGAAGTTCACCACCTTAAGGACCCTGTGATTATAAAGCAAAGCAAATACCCACGCCCCGTCAGGGGGGTGGGGGTGAGAAACAAGATTCATTTTTTAGCTCTGAGATTCTAGGGTTTAAATTCTGTTTGAAAGTATAGTTCCAGGATACTTACAGTTAATCATTTGTTTGAATTATCAGTTATTTTCAGGGGAGTTTCCAGATGGAAAGATGGACAGAGGTTATTTCTCTTTGAAGACTAAAGTTATGAAACACTCTGGCCAGCTGGCAGGAAAGGACAACAAAATCCCCCAAATGATGTTCAGAATAAGGAGGGGGTGAGATAGCTACACCCCACATCAAAACCCATATTGTTGCCAAAAGGGGAAGAGTGTGTGGCTGATGCTGATACCCCCTCAGAGGGAGTCACACTGACACCATGAAAAGACCATGTAATTCAGAGACCAAATCAAGAGCCATTTAAAGTAAGAGTGTGAGAGAGGGTGACTATTTATAATTACACTGGGAGAGAGGCATACACTGGGACTCTCCTGGGAAAACTGGGGTACAAACGCTAGAAAGGTGGGGCAGATTGGTGCGCCCCGATGCTGTAGCACTTCCTGTGGGGCCCGCACCTTTGCACCAGCACATGGACTTGCTGACCTCAGAGCAGCGCCCTGCAGTGGCAAAAGTCCTGAGGATCAGGGTCCTTTAATTTGCTGTGGGGGACCCAAAGTCCTGTTTGAACTTGAGTCAGCCCTCCAGGAAAACTGGAACTTACTCCTCAGCCCAGAGTAAAAAATGCGTGTCTTATAATGAGTAGTCAATGGACTCAGGGCCGTTTTATTAGCATAAAACCATATATTGATACATCAGTGTTGGAATTAATGATTGACCATGTCAGTTACATTGATGATGTAATTATATTATTATTACCACGTAATAATAATTATGTATTATAATGCAATTAATTAATAACTCCATTTCTTCTTAAGTTATGTGCTGGTTTTCTGGTAGTTAATTTGTTTCTAAACAATCCAGAGATTTTTCAGTTTCTCCTGTGGACCTGATGGGTCAGTGCCTTAAGATTTATATTTTCCCTGACAGTCCAGAGAGATAAGAAGCTTCAAAGCTGTGTGAACATAAATTAATATTATGTAATGGGTAGTCATTAAAATGTGGAAGGAAGACATTTCCAAATGTGGTGTTTATTATTTTAAGTCCTTTTGTTGACTGGATATTTTTGTAGAAAATACAGGCATGTGGGCATAATTTACAATTTTGAATGGGAAATAAACAGAATGACAAGTTATAAATAGAAAAAACCCCGTAAATTATAAAAGAGATGATTTGAGACAGCCAATTAACTCGGCTCAATGAAGTTTAATTTTTATTCCTTTCTTGCCCAAAGTTAGAAAGAATACCAATTTTATAACATTTTAGGAAGAGGGACAAGCTTCTTTTATCAGAAGTCCTCAGACCTGGGAGCTGGGAGAGAGGGTGAAAAGCTGCAGACCAGCATGGAGGGACTGCTTACCATCCAAAGCAGTGAGTAGCCAGGAGCCCGTGGGAGAGGAAACTGGGTGCCGCCTGTCCTTTGGAGCTTTCTCTACGGCTGTTTCTGTGAGCTGGCTAAGTATATGGGGACTTATTCCCCCGGCGGTAAAATGGTTTCTTAAAAGCTGCAAATAAGGAATACAGTAGGAAGGTGATAGATCAAAGTTACATTAAGTGTATAAGTAGGTATAAGAAATTGTGCATTAATGGGATACATTTATTTTGAAAAAATTTTTTTAAAAAACAGAATTGGGGAATGATTATAATAGAATGAAGCTCTACTAGGTTTAATTGTATAGCTTGCTGTGCACAGGTTTATTTAATTGGAAATTGGTGGCCTCTGGTTCAGGATTGACGTTTTTTTCTCTTAGTCCTTTTATCCAGCCCTACATTCTGTTCCTTAGGAGAAGGGTTGGCCAAAAAGTCCATTTAGTTTTTTCCATAAAAGAAAGGACACATTTTTCATTTTCACCAATAACTTTATTGGTTTGGATATTTTGAGTATGTTGGCTATCTCCCACTATTGGCTTCTAGTGGGTAGAGGCCAGGGGTACTGCTAAATATCTTCCAATGCATAAGACAGCCCCACGGCAAAGAGTTATTTGGCTGAAACGTCAGTAGTATCAAGAAACTTTGCAAACCACATTTGACACGTTCAATGAGTCACAGCACCTTCTCCATACACTTCACAAATCTCTTTTTGCATTTTAGGTGCGTTTTTACCTTTCTTGAAATAATAAAGCATAATACACCAAAAATGTTGCATATTTTCTTCCATCTTCAATATTAAAATGGCTGCACAATAATTCACCAATTTTGATAAGTCTTTTTTAATGCACGCTGATATGACAGCTGTCACAATACAGTCTAACAAAATTGTTTTGAATGAAGTTAACGATAGCTAAGCACTGCTAGAGTTATTGTACAGAAAAAGACTAAACAAACTTTTGGCCAACCCAATAGACACGTTTCCTCAGTGCACTGACACTATTCACTAGTGCTTAGTGAAAGTGCTTATCTTTCATCTGTTGAGTCTCCTTTTTCCCACTTGTTTTGTGGTTGATGTTAAACTGATAGTTGCAACACGATAGAGGGACTTTTAAACCAGGAATTCAAGCATCCTCTACATGAGCCTTGTCCCACTGCAGCCCGCTGTGCACCTGCTCCACTCCCCCACCACACCACCGCACTCACCTCCCACAGGGCACATGCAGTGATGGCCCCAGTGGAAGCAGATTCATGGAAGACAGAGTCAGTCCCACAGTGAAACCCCTAGGCCAGTGTTTCAGTTTGGGTAGCAAATTTAGTTTCTTTACTTGACATAAAATGATTACTCAGCTTTTCCTTTTGTGTGTGTCAATTTTTTTAAGCTGCATCTTTCAAGAAATCTGTCCATTTCATGTAAGTTGTCACATTAGTTAGCCCAAAGTTGTTTATAATATTCTCTTATTCTTTTAATGTGTACAGTCTGTGGGGGCAAATCCTACACGTTAAACATTCATGACTGATGTTGTTGATAGATGTTCTCTCTCCTTTTCTCATGAAAGTCTTGATAGAGGATCATCAGTTTTGTTGATTTTCCTCAAAGAACCGGATTTTTAGTTAGTTAATTTTCTCTATTGTCTATCTCTTTTCAATGTAACTGATTTCTGCTCTTAAATTCATTACTAACTTTCTTCCACTTTTGTTCTTGCTTTACTAGTTTCTTCAGATGGAACTATAAATCTTTCTTCTTCCTTAATTTATGCAAAAAAATTGCCACCTACCAGGGCTTTAGCTGCATCCTGAAAATTTTGATATGTTGTATTTTAATTTCCATATCAGTTCAAAATATTTTGTAAATTTTCTTGTATTTTGTCTTTGATTCATGAATTATTTTAAAAGGTATGGTTTCATTTCCAGCAAAATAGGGTTTAACTCAATGTTTATTGTTATGTACCTCTAATTTAATTCTATTGATGTGAGAGAATATACTCTGTATAACTCAGATTTTTAAAAAGTTGTTGGCCTAGTTTAGTGAATCTGCCACGTGTACTTGAGAAGGATGTGTATCTTTTAGTTGTTAGATGCAGTGCTCTATAAACATAATTAAAGTGGTTCATACTGCTATTGAGATCTTCTATGTCCTTGGCGAGTTTTTATTGTTCTATTGTATTTGCTCAAAGAGGGGTGTTAATATCTTATACTATTATCAAAAAATTATCTTTAATTGTCTGAATTGTTGATTTATGCATTTTAAGTACATAGACATTGATAATAGTCCTGAATATTGCTAATCTGTGTATTTCATATTTATTCCTTCCACTCACGTTAAGCCTATTCTGTGTCTTTTTATGAGAGGTGACCCCACAAAATGGAATTAATTTATGAAAAAGTATACATTTATTTTTAAACTTCAGCCCATTTGATGCAATACACCTATCAAGACTTTTTTTGCCACTGCTTAAAACAGTTTTGAACTCATCAATTTTGATACCTTTTAGTGGTTCTGCCATTTTTTGTTTCACCTCTTCCACATAGTCAAAACATTTCCCTTTGAGGACTTTCTTCATCTGTGGAAACAAAAAAAAAATGTTGCTTGGGATGAGATTGCGCGAATAGGGAGGGTGGGGCACAGAGATCATGCAAATTTTGGTCAAATACTACTGAACACTCAGCGTGTTGTGGGCAGGCATCCCATCGTGAAGTGAGCGAAAAGCGTTGAGTCTTCAAAAAAAAATTCACTGAAGCTGAACACAGCCTCTCACAATAACACTAGCTGGGACAGTGATACAGTTTCCACTTAGCAGGGAAAGCCTATACTAAAAGTGGCCCACCGTCCACAAGATAATTCTGTTTTGGGGGGAGTCCCCCCTTGTATCAAGTGCAGCAGTATATGGTTCAATCTTGCCTTTACTCATTTGTCAGTCTCTTTCTTTAATTGAAGTATTTAAACCAATAATGGTTTATGTAATTATTGATATACTTGGATTTAGTTTTACAGCTTTCTTATTTCCTTATCCCCTCTGTTTTTTAGTTTCTATATTCTGTCCTTTATTTGGGGGAAATATTTTTAGTATTCCTTCTTAATTTTATTACATGACTTTTGATGTGTATCTGTGCGCGCACTTTGTTTTATTTTTAGTGGTTCTTTGAAGAGTACAATATACATACCTGACCTTTTACCATCTCCTAGAATTTCATTTAGTACTTCCTATAGTAAAGATCTGGTAGTGACACATGCTTTTAATTTTATTTCTCCTGAAAATTACTTTGTCACAACTTCATTTCTGGAGGATATTTTCACTGGATATAAAATTAATAAGATTTTTTTTCCTTTTTTTTTAAGCACTTCAAAGCTGTCATTGTCTGGCCTTGATGGCTTCTGATGAGAAATCAATAATCATTCAAGACATTGCCCTCCTGGTGGTAACATGTCATTTTTCTCTAAAAGCTTTCAAAACTTTATATCTGAATTTTAGCTTTTGCCTGTAATGTGTCTAGTGATGGGTTTTTTGTTTTTTGTTGTTGTTTTTTTTTTACTTTATCCTTTTGGAACTTACCAAGCATTTCCAATCTATAAATGTATGCCTCTTATGAATGTTGGAAAGTATTCAGCCATTATCATAAAATATGTTTTTCTGCTTCAATATCTTTCTCCTCTTCTGGGGGAACTCCAAATGTATGTATATTAGACCTCCGACACTCCATAGGTCTCTGAGACTCTGTCCAATATTTTCAATCTTTTCATTCTTGTTACCTTCACTACTATGAGGTCTGTCCAGAAGGTATCCAGCCATGTAACATTAAAAACTGGAGACATATATTGAAGAAGATAAAAGATACAAGAAACATTGTATATAGGACAATGATGACTCAGTCCCCTTCAAATTAGGCACCCTAGGACCTCACACAATTCTACCGATCACCATCAGCTGCCCCATTATATTTTCCTGAATCTCATTGACTGTCTGAAATGTCTTCTCATTCAAAGGTGATCTTAGTTTCTGGTAAAGCGGGAAGTCACAAGGCACCAAATCTGGGCTGTAGGGGGCTGAGTCACCTGGGTAATTTGATGTTTGCCAAATATCTCTGCACGAGACATGATGCATGAGTGGGCTAATTGTTGTGATGAAGCTGCCAATCACTAGTTGCCTATAGCTACAGCTTTCTGAATCATCCAAATACTTTGCACAATGGAATATTCAAGCATAACACAAAATTTGATGCAAATTCGTTGCTCTACTTGGTCAGTCATTTTGAGTGCAACGGCCACACAGTACACATGCTCACTCAACAGCATCTACAGCCCCCACTGACTAGTATAGTGAAGTTGTCTTTGTTCATGCATGCACATTCCAGTCCCCTCTCCTTGCCTGCCAGGTTACATCAGTATAGCACAAATCATTCCCCTTATATGCGTATTAACAGTGACGGGAGTTTTTCCACACAGACCTCATATATCTACTTTGCTTTGGAGTCTGTCCAGTAATTCTTTATTTCAGATATTAAACTTTTAGTTCTAAAATTTCCATTTTAAAATTTCCATATGATCCTTTTTTATTGTTTTATTTTGTGTTAAGATTTTTTATCTTTTTATTCATTTTATGTCTGTGTTTTGTTTTTGACCTAATAGGGCATAATGTTGCTTTAAAGTTTTTGAAAATTCTAACATATTTTGGTGATGCATTCTTTGCATTATTTATTTTTTTTTTGAGATGGATTATATTTTTCTGCTTCTTTGTATGTCAGGTAATTTTGATTTATATCTTAGACTCTGTGGACTTTTGCAGTCTTTTTCAGAATGTTGATATTTTTGTATTAGCAGACAATCAACAAGTGAGCTTTGAATTCAAAAAGAGTAGCTCTCTCTGTATGTTTTAGTTTCTATAAAAGTCAATTTGAAAAAGTAATCCCTGCTGTTTTGAAAGGATTATTGTGGGAATCAAATGTAATAATATGTGAGAAAATGTTTTGATAGCTACAGGGCACCCTATAAAATGCAAGAAAGTACTGATAACTTTGAATTTGATGGGACATTGTGTAAAGGGCCATGAGCAGAAAATATAATACACAATTAGTTCAAACATCTTAAAACTAAAGTAAATGAAGAGGAAAGATGTTATTAAAAGTCCAGATAAATCAATAATGTGATAAAGTCTTTACGACTATATGTGTACTTAAAATTAAAAGGTAGTAGTAATGAAGGAGGTTGTCTTTTTCATTTTTTAATTTTTTTATTTTTTATTTTTTTCCCTGGCTGTGGCTCAGTGGATTGAGTGCCAGCCTGCAAACCAAAAGGTCACTGGTTCAATTCCCAGTCAGAGCACATGCCTGCGTTGCGGGCCAGGTTTCCCAGTTGGGAGTGTGCGAGAGGCAGCCAATCAACGTATGTTTCTCTCACACACTGATGTTTCCCTTTCTTTCTTCCTCCCTTCCCCTCTCTCTAAATCATAAATAAATAAAATCTTTAAAAATATATAAAATTTTTATTTTTTTAACATTGCAGTGTACATTCAGTATTATTTTGTATTAACTTCAGGTGTATAGCATAGTGGTTACACAATCGTATACTTTACAATGTGTCCTCTGATATTTCCAGCACCCAATCGACACCCTTTGTCAGATGTGTCATTGGCAAATATTTTCTCCTATTCAGTGGGTTGTTTTTTATTTTGTTGATGTTTTCTTTGCTGTGCAAAAGTCTTTTTAGTTTGATGTAGTCCCATTTGTTTATTTTTTCTTTTGTTTCCCTTGCCTGGGGAGATATATCAGAAAAAAATATATTACTAAGAGAAATATTTTACTAAAAGAGTTTTTACTGCCTATGTTTTCTTCTAGAAGTTTTATATTTTGAGTCTTACCTTTAAGTCTTTAATCCGTTTTGAGTTTACTTTTGCCTATAGTGTAAGAAGGCGGTCTTGTTTTATTTTTTTGGACTTATCTGTCCACTTTTCCCAATGTCATTTTTTTTTTAATAAACTACCTTTAGCCAATTGTATGTGCTCACTTCCTCTGTCAAATATTAATTGATTATAAAGGTGTGGGTTTGTTTCTGGGCTCTCTATTCCATTCCATTGATGCATATGTCTATTCTCATGCCACATACTATGCTGTTTTGATTACTAGGGCCTTATAGCATAGTTTGTTATCAGATAGTGTGAGTCCTCCAACCTTGTTCTTCTTTCTCAAGATTGCTGTGGCTATTCAGGTTCTTTGTGGTTCCATATAAGCTTTTGGATTATTTTTTCTAGTTCTGTGAGATATGCCATTAGTATTTTTAATAGGAATTGCATAACATCTATACATTGCTTTGGGTAGTATGGATATTTTAACAATGTTAATTCTTGTGAATTAACATTGATAATTCTTCATGGTCATGGCATATGCTTCTATTTATTTGTATGATTTACATTTTCAAAGTATTACATTAGTTGCTTGAGCTTAGGGAGGAAAGAATGGAAACAAAGAGAATCCTTAGAAGCCTATTGCCAGGATTCAGGTGAGAGACATGTCTTAGAGCAGGGTGGTGGTAGGAGAGATGGAGATGAAAAATTGGGTATATTTCAAAGGGAAAGCTGAGAGGATGTGCTGACAGATTGGATGTACATTTCTGTGAAAGAAAAAGAATTGTGAACTCTAAGGTGTTTGGGGAATGGTGGTACCATTTACAAAGATGGGGAAAACTGGGCTTGCTAATTTGATAGGAATTGCATTGAATCTATGGATAGCTTTTGGTAGTGTGGACACTTTAACAATGTTAATTCTTCCTAGAAGGAGGTTTTTCTTTGTTTACAAACTGAACATTTCAAGAGAGAAGGAAGAGAAAATTTACAGTACCCAGAATCTATAATGTAACTATAATGTAACTTTTCTTTTCAATAGTCTTGAAGAGCCATGCTTTATTTTCATATCATGTTTAGTGGTTTCGAAAACATTTCCTCATCTGTTCTCTCATTTGAACTATACAGCAGTTCTGTGAGGAAATACATATATTAATTTAACTTAGTGTGAGCAAATTAAGGTTTAAGAGTTTAGGTAATATGCAGAAAATTGTCTCAGAAATAAGCCTGGAGCTGAGATTTAACCTGGATGTTTTGTATTTACGAGCAGTGCTCCTTCTTCCTCACCAGAAGCCAGGGATACACTTGTCAGTCAATGAAGCCTTCAGAAGCATTGACAGGTCTGACTCCCTGGCCTTGGTGAAGTAGCACAGACTAAGCACCTGTTCAGCCTCTGAGCAGTCAACAGCTAACGATGCAGCAGTACCAACACAGGGTTCCAGCTTAACTGGATAGATATGTGGAATCTCTTAGTATCTTCGCTACCCATCACAACCTCCAAAGAAGGAAAAGTAAAGAAAAAAGGAATTAAGGTGCTTATACCTATAGGCTAATCAGTAAAACTTTATATAAGCAGAGAAGTTACAGGTTGTGGCTATATGGGAAAATACATGGACTAGATTTCTATTGAAAGTTGCTCCCTTTACATCTGATCAGTGTGGGATTTAAGAGATGGACTTAAGTGGAGGCAGCCATCTACAACACATGAGCTTTGTGATACCCGCTTCTTAGTGCATCTTAATGGGGCCAAATGAGCTGCCTACACAAAGAATCTGGGATCTTTGAAAATTATAAAATATATCTGGATCTCATGGGAGAAACCTCAGCTCCTATAGTCCCTAGCTAGAGCTCCCACTCTGCCTGTTTCAGCCAACAATCTCTTCTACAACCTGTTTCTATGGCTGCAAAGCCTGGCCAAATAAATACTTTATGCTGAGGTAAATCTCACACATTTTATGGAAAATGCCTTTAAATAGTAGGGGACTGTGTGTGTGTGTGTGTGGCTGCTGATGAGGAAAAACTATGGTGGCCAGTATGGAAGACTCGTATATTAGGAAGTAGAGTCACTTCCAGGAGAGTCAGGTTTAATTAGAGATAATATGCAAAAGTAAAATAGAAAATAAGAACAAGATAATTTTTGTTAAGGGGCTATTAGAGAGTACATTCATTTGCCTGGCTTACAGTTTATTACAGTTTTTGACTAAGCATACTTTTAAAGGTATTTATGGCACAAATTAATTTTTCAGACACCAATCAGGAATTGCTTTCTGAATTTTTCAGTGAGAATGGAGACCCCTCCCCAACTGGACGGCAGGCTCCCTTGGCTTTGGATGTGACCAAACGAGGGGGTGGGCCTAGGGGCCTCATTGCACAGCTTTACTTGGACTCCAGAATCTCCACTTGTGCCCTGTCACCTTTCCTCCAAATTTAGCACAACAATTTAAAGCCTTATTTTTTCTTCTCCTCCCCTTTCTCTCTCATTAGCACAGCTTAATGATGTTTCAATGTCTCTTCTCCGGAAATTCTTGATCTTCTCTAGGCCTACAGGTTTCCATGTGATCCTCTCTCTTCACAACATTTACTTTGGTCTAGTAAGCTGAATTTTTTTCTTTCATGAACAGCCTTCCTGATATTTATCCATGGTACTTCTCAAATCTCACTTTGATAGGGCAGCAGTAAAAGTCAGGTTATATGAAAATAATTGCACCTTTCATACTCTGCATCCTGTCTGTTTCCGTCCCTGTGACACAGGGTTTCAAAGAATAACAAAGAGAAAGAGGAGACAAAGGAAGGAAAAGATAACACACAGCCAGGTGTATCTCAGAGATTAGAGAACTGGACTACTCATATAATTCAGTCTTCAGATGTTTCCTAACGGAAAGCAGGAGTAAGTTACAGGTGGGATGACCATACATCCCATGAGGCCCGGGACATCTTGGTTAATACTTAATGGTCTCATGTCCAATCCAGTTAGCACTACCTTTTATGCTCGAAGGTATCTAGATTTTTTCGCCCATGAGTTTTCTTTCATGTCCAAATCAAATTTCACATTCTGAGAAACAGGCAAAGGATATCTAAAATTTAGGACTGTTCCTGGTCTTCGGGCGGTCTGGTACTCAGACAAACATCAAGCTCAGAAATATTTATCAAAGAAATGTGTTCGAAACAGAGAGCACTCACCCGTCTTCTGGAAGGCATCTCATCTTGGTTTCCGAAGGACTTATTAGACAGCCAGAATTCAGGAACAAAAAAACCAAGCTCAAAGAAGAGACAATTTCTATTTAGAAGGACAGGTTTGTTTTTGAGGATGGGTGGGTGAGAAGAGTGTGGATTTGGATGTCATGAAGTTAACGGCATGCAGTGAAAAGAAGGTCTTCGGAATCAGGCATATCTTCAACCCACTTCCACTATTTATTGGTTGTGATGAAACCTCCCCGAGCCTCAGTCACCTCATCTGTACAATTAGGCTAATTAAATGATGACAAAATATATGGACCTTAGGATAGTTAAATGATTAAATGTAAAGTATAATGACTTGAACAGAATAGTAGTGATAATTGATATTTTACAAATGCTTATTATGTACCAGGCACTATCCTAAGAACTTCTTATTAATTAATTTAATTTTTACGAGAGCCCTAAGAAGATAATCTACTCTTTTTTTCCCTTTATTTTTATTGTTGACACTAATACAGATGCCCCCATTTTCTCCTATTTGCCCACCTCCACCCATCCCCCCTCCAGCTGTCACCACACTATTGTCTGTATCTATGAGTTATACATATATGTTCTTTGGCTCATCCCTTCATCTTTTTTCATTTATTCCCCTCACCCCCTACCCCTCTGACAACTATCAGTCTGTTCCATGTATCCATGCCTCTGTTTCTATTTTGTTCATCAGTTTATTTTGTTCATTAGATTCCACATATAACCTACTCTTATATTAGCATTTTACAGATGATGAGCCTGAGACTTAGTGAGACTAAGGGTCCGAGAATAATGGAATCTGAATGTGACCCAGACAGGCCAGTTTTAGGGTTGTTTTGGGTATAGGTGTTAAGCATGACCTTAGTCACTGTTTTCTACAGCTGTTCCCTGCCAAGCAAGCAGCAGATGTTATTAGTATGGGCAAGGAAAAGAAAATAATTAATCGTAATGAAATGAAAAATTGCACAAATTATCGTACCTTAATTTGAAACATCCTATATGGAATGTGTCTGTAAAGTTGTCAGACTTCCATAAGCCTTACGCATAAGAAACATTTCTGTGCATCAGTACATTTTACCTTACTTTTTAAAAAAAAATAGTTTGTTTATTTATTTTTAGAGAAAGGAGGAGGGAGAGAGAGAAGGAAAGGAACATCAGTGTATGGTTGCCTCTTCCACAACCCCTGCTGGGGACGGGGCCACAACTTAGGCATGCGCCCTGACTGGGAATTGAACTGGCAACCCTTTGGTTCACAGACTGGCACTCAATCCACTGAGCCACACCAGCCAGAGCCATTTTACATTGCATTTGATGGCAATGTCATTTCAGCTTATTTCTCTCTTTTGGAACTCCTGCAAAGTACATTAATATGACATAGGAACTCTTAAAAGAGACACATCACCAGGTTAACCTTTACCTAATGCTACCTTAATTTATGACCAGTATAAAATATTGCAAATATGCTCTCCTACCAGGATGCCGGATTATCGATTCTTTGTGTGTGGACTCTAGGTTATATTGGATAAACAGTCGGACAACCCTTCCACTGGATTTTACAGAAAGGACACCATTCTGACGATCACTCAGAAGTGCCTCACCTGACCTTCAGGAAACCTATGGCCAGTTAGTCATCACTTAGGCATCTTAGCTCTGTGTTGTCTATTTACCTACTCTGAAACCAAAAGTTTGTACTGAATTCCCACATTCTCAGTTTCACCAGGGAAGAGGGAACTTATTGTTTCCTCTGATTCAAACCTACATAAATTTAGTACTCCTTCCAGCAACCACCGTTCATTTTCTTTTGTAATGTCAACATCTTCCTATCTCTTCCTTAAGTTTTTTTATTGATCAGTTCTCTGTCCTTTCTTCTCTTTTCATGTCTCCTTTTTCTCTCCCTGTTTTCACAAAGCTAAGAATCATTTCTAGTCTCAAATGCAGGCTTTGAGCAAGAAAATTTGTATGTTTTTTTCCTGTTGCCTGGGGCCCAACCCCACTAATGACAACATTATGTAGGTTCACTGGAATACATCATGAAGCATACTCTGGCTCTTTTTGTTTTCATTGTCTACTTTTCAAGCCATTATGATATACATCATCAAAATCAACCTGACAGGTGCCATTTGCGGGATAGGGACGATACAAAGATTTCTCTTTACTGTCCAGATGAAGATTAATTCTTAATATACTCAGAGTTTGGTCCAGTTTCTGGCATCAGTTCAATTATCAATAAATTATTATGAATGAATGATACTGGAGAAACTCATCCCAAATCTATTATTGTCTAAGTCAAATGCATTCCTTATCTTCTATTTCATTGCTTTTCCAGTATATTATATTAATAGGGCTTGTTCAAATATATCTCAACTGTATAACAAGTCTGCTTTTGATAAGAGTTCTCATTTAGAAGCTTTAATAGATTTTATCCTTGTGTATAAAATAACTAAATCATGTAATTTTGCTCGTTCTACTCAAGATGGTCTTGGTAAGATGTAATTTTGAGGAATCTTAGCTTGGCTAGCTTGGTAATCTCTTTTCACTGAAACACAGTAACTGAAAAGCCAGGGAGTATATAATTAGAAAGCAGTCAAGTATAGCCTATGGTCTGGGATTCTTATGGTTGATAACCACAGGTCAAGTCCCAGACATGTGGGTCACCATCTGCCTAAATCATGAGTTTTCTGCAGCATCTCTGGTCATTTAGTTTAATTAACAAGGTATTTATTACATGTCTTCAACTGCAAAGCATTGTATTACATAGTTGGAGATAACAACTAAAGGTAAGAAATGGTTTTTGATCAAAAGACAAGAATATACTAAGTACACTTAAAAGCCAAATATAGAGACAAAAGCACCAGGAATTTATTTTCTAATAGCAAAATTTATGAAAACCCTTAAATAGAGGACCTTTCACTAGGCTGTTGACCAGAATAAAATCATTCCAGTCTAAACCTTTCCAGTGTCCCTTGAACACTAGCACTCTTTACTCAAGCAACACAGCAGAGTGGCTAGGAGCATGGGCTTTTGACTATATTTCTTGTTGGCTGGTGAGTTTAAGCAAGTTACCTGAGAAATGGAGAAAATATTAAAATTTGCCAGCATTGTTATGAGGAGTTAGCAAGATGATAACAGAAATAGGTACTACACATAGCTTACTATGTCAGCACATAGTAAGCGCTCAGTAAATGTTAGCTGTTTTAAAAGTTAACAGAGGAAGAGCTGGCAGAACATTTGCAGGATGTCCAATGTTGTTTCCACAGTGTAGGGTTTGAGTTAAAACACAAATATGGGATGGCAAATGCCCTCCATGAGGTTCAGAGGTCCCCATATCACTGACATTTTCCTCATCCCAGAAAAGGTCTGTGCCAGCCAGGCTGCTTGTGCTTGGTAAAGGCAGCAAGGACACCAGGCTTTCTTGGGATAACTTCTCTTAGGTATTTCCCCCTCTGCAGAATTAATCAAGTCTCACAGAGGTACATCATGGCCCCTTGGAGAAAGATACACCATGCGGCCAAATTCATGAGTGAAGGATGACTTCTGCTTATCAGTAGCTACTGATTCCTGTGTCTGGCTGTTGCATAAAATGAGTACAAGCATTTCTTCCTATATTAGGTTCACTGGGAAGCATTTAGATTCATATCATAAGATATTAAACAAGATTCACACATGGACTATTCACCCAGTCTTTATTGAGAACTTTATTGAGAATTTATTAAGAGCAGGTAATTTGCAGAATGATAATGCAAAATAAAGCAAAAAAACTATTTGTAATTTTAAATGTCAATACAACCTTTAAATATCTTTATATATAGGCTTAATAATTCATTTTTTAGTTCTGCATGCCCCTGTGGGGTGTGAT